>APFE030974305.1:23283-97821 GCA_000404065.3 Pinus taeda | reverse complement strand
ACTATCAGAGAGAGGACACTAATCAAGATCCCAAGAGATGACTCACCTCTCTGTAATCATCTATATATGGATCCCTCATCACAAAGATCTAGAGGCTGGAATTTTGTATCTTATAGAGAAGTGTTGTTGGTTTTGTGGTGTACATTCATAGTGTTGGGTGATCTAAGCTTTGCTTGAGGTGAAGAAGGGCTTCCTAGTTGGAGGATGATGCTGGGTCAGAGCACATGGTTGTAATCTTCTTGCTACTTTTCATCTAAATAAAGCTATTCTTGTTTCCTTCCATATTCTTGTGTACTTCTTTATACATGCTTATATATGGTTAATGCACATCTGATCCTGCATTATTTATGAATTTAGATCCTTGCTTCTTGCATAGTAGTATGTTTCTGTGATTCCACAGGTCTTTTTGAAGCTGAGCAGACAAAGAAGAAGCGGCAAAAACTCTATCAAGAAGGATAGGAAATCAAGCGCAAGACTGAGGTTGGCCCTCTTGGTTCTCCTCTCATCTATTTTCATAAAAGGAATCAATAGTAGAATTTGATTGTTTGTTTCTAAGATAGCCACTCATCTTAGTGGGAATAGTAGCATCCGAGTGGACACTATTCCCGTGTAACACATGGGCCTCGTTTGGGTAAATTAGTACATCAACTTCCGAGGGTCGTAATTTCAGTGTACAATCTCCATTTGATGTGCACAATACATTGTTAGAAAGATCTATCCAAGGGATACAACTTTTGAATGAGAAACATTGATTTACGACCCATGATGCTCCCATCTTGCCCTAAAAACGTCATTTAGGGCCTCAAAACGGCTCCAGAAGTCCAGGACCCCAAAAACTGCCAAGAATAGTAAATTGTGCTACAAATAAGGAAACGAAAAAACTAAAAGAAACAATGGTGGGGGTCCAAGTGGAATAAGAGGGTGGCCACCAATATCCACCTGAATCATTCCTCCTCACTTAGGAAGAAATGGTCCCCATTGCATTGAGTTCCTCCATGAGATCAGGAAACTTCTGCTGAACTTAGTCCTTGGTGAGCCACTTGCCCTGGTGAAGGAGTTGGCCTACTTTGACAACTTGATATAGTTGGATCCTTTTCTTTCAGGTGTTATTGATCTACGTGTCCATGATTTAATCAGTTGTGGCTTTCTCCATGCAATTTGGATTTAACTCTGTAGGGGTGAGTTCTTCTGCAATGCCTAATGTGTCCAACAATGCTAGGAAGTATGGTCAAAGTCAGTCCACATTGAACACTGGGCGCAGGCCAAGTAATGGGGGAATGTTGAGCTCAAATGTATTGTCACCCATAGCCTTGGTAATGGTGTAAGAACCATATTGGAGTTTTCTAAGTTTCCCATAGGCTCTGGTAAGGTGTTCCTTCTGCAAATGCAACTAGACTTTTCCACTGAGTGTAGGCCAAGGAATGGGGGAATGCTAAGCTCAAATGAATTGTCACCCACAACTTTGGTAATGGTTTAAGGACCATATCAAAGTGGTTTGAATTCCCGATAGGCTTTGGTAACGTTTTCCTTCTACAAATGCAAGCATATTTCGCCACACACCTGAAACTTGTGTGGCACCCCATGTTGATCATGTCGCTTCTTGTACTTGGAATTTTATTTCTCTAGAATTTCATGGACCTGCTAGAAGATATGTTGGATGTGCTCAATGAAGTTGTTTTCCTTATCAACTTCCGACTCATCATGATCTGAATCTGCCTGATTAGTTGCAAATGGTATGGCCACATCAATGGGGCATAGTGGCTGGAATCTGAAGCCACCTGAAAAGGGTTGTGGCCAATTGAGCTGTGGAGAGCCCGGTTATAGTTGTGATGGACATATGGAAGGCTCTCATCCCATGTGCATGGATGCTTTGAGTTGTACATGTGCATAATGTGTACGATCATCCTGTTGATGACCTTTGTCTCGCCATCAATTTGGGGATGGAAAGCTATGGACTTAGTGATCTTGGTGTCCAGCTGTTGGAATTATGATACATATGTTGTACTTGATGGCAACCCACTCACCTCAGATGATAAATTATATTGCAGCAATGTTATTTTCTGGTTCACGAACTTTCACGCAGAGAAATTTTCACGCACTTTCATGCAGAAAACGCTCCTTTCATGAAGAGAAAAGTTCGCACACTTTCATGCAGAGAAAAGTTCACGCACTTTCATGAAGAGAAAAGTTCCTTTCACGTAGAGAAACGTTCATGCACTTTCATGCAGAGAAACGTTCCTTTCATGAAGAGAAAGGTTCATGCACTTTCATGCAGAGAAAAGTTCCTTTCATGCAGAGACAAGTTCATGCACTTTCATGCAGAGAAAAGCGCATGCACATGGGAAATCTTATGGTTGGTTCATGGTATTAGTCTGACAGCTTTTGGTCCTATGGTTTTGGTCCGTGGTATTGCATCCAAAAGTGTTGATCCTAGGTATTGGATCCATGGTATTGAATTGTTATGGTTTTTGGTCCGTGGTATTGTGAAGGGCCTAAGGCTATAAAAGAGGAAGGAGATCATTTGGCAAGGCATCTTCTGAATTATTGAATATCTAATAAAGTGCTAGATCTGGAATACTGTGATTGGGTTATGGTGCAGATATGGATCTGAATAAAGAAGGAACCTGAGCGCAAGGAGAAGGATAAGTCAAAATATTAAGGCTGGAATAGTGGTATCTCGATATGATTTTGATCTATGATAAGTGGCGCACGCTTGATTTATAAATCTGATAATCTGGGGTAACCAATATCTGAATGTTTGAAAGAATGAATTTATAGATCTATACACAGGTTTCTAAATAGTGAAGTAGCGTACATCTCTTGATTTATGTTCTAGCTGCTTCTGTTTATTGCTACAGTGTTCTGGGTTCAGAAGTGGGGTGTGATTATTGTTATTATGATCTTGGTACAGTCGTCAGAGAAGTTTTTATTTTGATTCAGTTTTGATTGGTGAAAAGGTGATTGGTTGATGCAGAAATTCTTAATGTTTGATTGATGTTATTTGTGGATCCAGTCTGAAAATTTATGAAACGTGGTCCCCGAAAGGAAGAGAAGGTTGTAGTCTTCTGCAGGTAGCAGCCTGCGTACTAGTATCTCAACTAGTACAAGAACTAAGGGGGTTGTAGCTCCCTTCTAGGAGAAGCTCGGAAACGAGAGAGGGTTGTAGCTCTCTGCGAGTAGCAGCCTACGTGCTGGTAAAGGACTGCACCAGTACATAATCATTGTAAAAAGAAGTTTCTAATTGAAAAGATAGAGACATATTGCAGCAAGTGGTTTTCACCCACATTGGGTTTCCACCTTATATCTTGTGTTCTTGTGTGTGATGGTCTTCTTCTCTATTTTTCTGTTCCTGGTTACTGTTTATATGATCCTGATGCACAGATGAATGTTCAACATCTATAGAATACTTTAAATTATAAGTCTGTATGGTATACGCAGGTTTCCTTATATGTAGTTGCATATATACGCGGTTTTCTCTAACTGAAGTAGCGTATATGTTATGGGTTTGAAAAAGAAAATAATTGAAGAGATAATACTAATTCACCCCCCTCTCAGTATTATTTCCAACAATTGGTATCAGAGCGGGTCCTTCAGAAGAAGCTTGATCACTTAAAGGAAGATCTATCATCATGAGCAACTACGAGAGAGAAGCATCAATCAAGCCACCAATTTTTGATGGGACCAACTTCATCTATTGGAAGGTAAGAGTTACAGCCTATCCTCAATCTCTTGGTATAGAAGTCTGGGATATCATAGATACAGGGTACACTTTTCCATCAGTAACTCCTACAAATCTGGCTGAGAAGAAGCAGTTTGAAACTAATGCAAAGGCTGTCAATATGCTATTAGGATGTCTATCTCAATTATAATTCGTCAAGTTTATGCAGTATAAAACCACAAAAGAAATATGGGACAAGATCATTCTGAGCTATGAAGGAGATGAATAGGTAAAAAGAGCAAAACTTCAAACCCTCAGAATTCAATATGAAAATCTCAGAATGTACAATGATGAAAGTGTGGCTAACTATTTCTTACGCATAGATGAGATTATTAATTGTATGAAAATTTTTGGTGAAGAAATAAAAGAAGATGTTGTGGTTGAAAAGGTTCTGAGATCTTTGTCTTCTAAGTTTGAATCAAAAGTTTCTGCAATAGAAGAAAAGGAGAATCTACAGAAAATTACCATGTCGCAACTACACGAAATTCTAACCGCTTATGAAATGAGGAAAGAGGGACCATCAGACAGAAGAGACGCTGCATTCAAGGCCTCAGGAAAAGGAGATTCCTATGACTCAGGACATATGTCAGAAGAAGAGGAAGAATCAAATTTTGTCAAGAACCTTCAATGGGGTGCTGGAAGATTCAGAGGTAAGTTACCTTTTAAATGTTTTGCTTGTGGAAGAGTCAGTCACTATGCTGCCAAGTGTCCTCATAAAGGTAAGGAACCTGTTAGATGGAACAAGAAACATAATGTAAATAAGAAAATCTATTACACTCATGAAGACAGTGATGGATTTTCAAAGAGTGATGAAGATGAACAAGGTAATAATTATAGACTTTTAATGGCTTTTGAAGATGATGATTTCATGGATGCTATAGATGAAGAAGGTCTTTATGAAGAGATTTCTAAAATCAAAATTTGTTTAGAAGAGAAAAATATGATTATTGATACTCTGCAATTCCAATTGGCTAAAAGTGAAAAACATCATGAAAAGTTAGAATGTGAACTAGTGGGACTTAGAAAAGAGATTGAGAAAACTAAAGCTCTTAATCTTAGATTTGTTAAAGGATATGAAACGTTAGATGAGATTATCAAAGTACAACATTCTCCACTAATCAAGATAGGTCTGGGATATAATGAAGAAGCATCTCAAGCACAGAAGCCATCCACCTCCAAAAGTTTTATTGATGCAGCAAGGAGAAGTGAGCAAATTGACAATCAACAGCAAAGGCACAATGCTACTCACCAGGTAAATCAGGGAAATTTTTCTTCAAGAATGAACAAAGATCACCAAGTAAATCAGGGGCAATCTGCTTCAAGGATAAACAGAAGCTACAACAGACCACAAGTAAATCATTCTCAATTTGCCTCAAGAATGAATGTCAATGAAAACTACAATTGTTCGGTCCGCAGGGTTGATAATTGCAGGAATTTCTTCAATGGCCAATGTTTCTCTTGTCACAACTTTGGACACAAAGCAGCTTAGTGTGTTGCCTACAAAACTATCATGACTAGAGAAACTCAAAAACAGAGGAGTATGACTGGGATCATGAAAAGGACCTACAATAACTTTTCTGCTCTTGAAAATGAAATAGAATGTTCTATTTGTAATAATTTTGGTCATGAAGATTCTGAATGCAGGAGCAGGTTTCGGCAGACAACTCAAAAGGAGCAAGCCTCAAATATCAAAACATGGAGAATGAAATAACCACAACCAGAAAGATGTGGTATAGCCTTATATGCAGAAGGGCAGGAAAATCAATGGTACATCGACAGTGGATGTTCAAAACATATGACAGGTGATAAAGAAAAACTTCAGCCATATAGTGCCTTGGAGAAGGAGAAGAAGGTCTCATTTGGAAATGACACCCCTGCACTCATAAAAGGTAAAGGTTCTGTTCTTTTAAAAGAAAAGGTCAAAGCAGGAAATGTTATGTATGTTGATGGCTTAAAGCATAATCTATTGAGTGTCAGTCAGATGTGCGATCAAGGAACATAGGTAATATTTCGATCAAATGGATGTAGTGTTCGTGATCTTGATACAGGAGAAACAATGATCAAAGGCATAAGAACTCCAAATAATTTATTCATATTCAAAGAAGGACAACAACAATGCTATTTGAGCAAGAATGATGAACACTGGCTATGGCATCGAAGGTTGGGGCATCTAAGCTTCTCACAGATAAGGAAAGCATGCAAATACCAGGCAGTTCATGGTCTTCCAGATATCAGAATTCCAGATAATACAATATGAAAATGATGTCAGTTTGGTAAGCAAACCAGAACTAACTTCCCTGAGAAGGAAGGATCAGCTAGCAGGCCACTTGAGCTTGTCCATACTGATGTATGTGGTCCATCTAGGAAAAGGTCGCCTCGGGGAGAAGAATACTTTATATTATTTATTAACGACTATTCAAGGATGGTTTGGATAGGACTGATGAAGCACAAAGATGAAGCCTTCGAAAAATTCAAATCCTTCAAAGCTTTGGTTGAAAACAAATCAGATCACAAAATTAAATGCATCAGGTCTGATAGAGGTGGGGAGTTTACCTCAAATGAATTTTTCGATTTTTGTGAAGAACATGGAATAAGAAGAGAATTCTATACAACTAAGACTCCTCAACAAAATGGAGTAGTTGAAAGGATGAACAGAACGGTTCAACAAATGGCTTGTGCTATGCTTGATGAGTCTGGAACTCCCGCAACGTTCTGGAGTGAAGCTGCATTTGCTGTAGTTGTTATTCTCAACAAAACAAATGATCGAGTGAATAACACTCAAACCCCTCATGAGCTCTAGTATGGTGAGACTCCTTCGGTAAAATACTTCAAAAATTTTGGAAGAAAATGCTATATCAAAAATATTGATGAACATCTTGGCAAGTTTGAACCTAGAGCAGATGAAGGCATTCTCCTTGGTTACTCTCCCCACAGAAAAGCTTACAAGTGTTATAATAAAAGGCTTGGAAAAATTGTTGAAAGTATTGATGTAGTGGTTGATGAAGAAGAAAACACTCCTAGGCAGGTAAGATCTGAAGATATCGAAGATGATGAGGACTATCCATCAACATCAAATCAGATTCATGATGAAGAAGAAATCCATGAGGCACCAAAATAACAGATAAGGATAGAAGATAAGACTCCATCCAAGTACGTTCAGAAGAATCATCCAAAATCTCAAATTTTGGGGCAGAAAGAGGCAGGTATACAATCAAGAAGAACAATTGCAGAATCTTCAAGCTATTTGGAATTGTTCTCCTCCACTAAACCACAAAATGTAAAAGAAGCATGCAAAGATGAATGCTGGGTCAAAGCAATTGATGAAGAACTTGAGCAGATTGAAAAGAATAACACTTGGGAGTTGGTCCCTAGACCAAAAGATAAGAATGTCATAGGGACAAAATGGATATTCAAAAACAAGTTGAATGAAAATGAGGAAGTTATTAGAAACAAGGCAAGAATTGTTTGTAAAGGATATGCGCAACAAGAAGGCATAGACTTTGAAGAAACCTTTGCTCCAGTTGCCAGACTTGAAGCTATAAGAATGTTCCTCGCTCTCTCTAGCTTTCAAAAGTTCAAGGTATTTCAGATGGACGTAAAATCTGCATTTCTGAATGGAGGCTTGAATGAAGAAGTGTACATTGAGCAACCAGATGGGTTTATACTTGGAAATGATCGAAATCTTGTATGCAGACTCAAAAAGGCTCTCTATGGCCTTAAAAAATCTCCAAGGGCTTGGTATTATCGGTTGGATCAGCACCTTCATCAACAAGATTTTGCAAAAGGATCAACAGACAACAATCTATATATAAAAGTTGACAATAATAAAATGCTAATACTTGTTGTATATGTTGATGATATTATTTTTGGCAGAAATGAAGAAGCCATGAGTCAAAACTTTGCCTTGGTGATGCAGAAAGAATTTGAAATTTCCCTGCTCGGTGAGCTCACATATTTCCTTGGTTTACAAGTGCAACAAAACAAAGACGGTATCTTTCTTTCACAAACCAAGTATCTCAAGCAAATCTTGAAGAAGTATGGGATGGAGGATTCGAAACCAGTATGTACTCCTATGGTAACAGGATGCAGCCTCAGCCCAAATGATGAATCAACAACTGTTCATCAACCAACCTATAGATCCATGGTTGGTAGTCTACTCTATCTAACAGGTACCTGACCAGACATTATGCATGCAGTAGGGATAGTTGGAAGGTTTCAGGATAACCCAAAGGAAGCTCATCTTCAGGCAGTCAAGAGAATTTTCAAGTATCTTCAAGGGACTCAAAACTATTGATTATGGTATCCTAGAGATACAAATCTCACACTTCATGCATATACAGATGCAGATTGGGCAGGTAGCGTGGATGACAGGAAAAGAACTAGTGGAGGTGCATTCTTCATGGGTCCTAGATTGGGATCTTAGTTCAGCAAGAAACAAAGTTCCATTGCATTATCTACAGCTGAAGCAGAATATGTAGTTGCTGCATCTTGCTGCACACAACTCCTTTGGATGATGCAAACATTCCAAGATCTCCAAGTCACTTGTACTTCACCTATTTCCATTTTTTGTGATAATACAAGTGCAATCAGTATTTCAAAGAATCCTATCATGCACTCAAAGACTAAGCACATACCTATCAAGTATCATTTTCTCCGGGAACAAGTGCTTGAATAAAAAGTCAAGTTGGAGTATGTTCCATCTAAGGAACAAGTGGCTAATATACCCACCAAACCTCTGCCCAGGGATACATTTGATTACCTCAGGTAGAAGCTGGGGGTTGTTAATGCATCATCGCGCTGTTGAATCTTGTCTGATGTACGCAGGTGGATACGCATACATTTTCTGATCTATGTGGGTCAAGTTCTGGGTGAAGAAAGTCCGATATGGGTTTGATAGAGACCATCTCGCACAGGTTCAGGGGGAGCATATATTCTTCTAATAATGCATTGTTGGCATTATCTTAGAAGTTCTTGGTTTGATTTCACAAGATTTTTTGGTGGAGTAGATGCTGAACGAGATCTATGTGTATTAGTTTGAAGGTTGATTCTGTTGATGATAGTTGTTCTTGTCTCTATGTCATATATTTTCCTTCATATCAAGGTCATGTAACGGCCTATTTTGGTTTCCCCACTATGCCTGGGATGAATGATCCTTGTTCTTGCTTTATGAGATGGATGTATGAGTCTTGATGATAGGAAGATTACTTATGATGTATGGAGTCATGTTCTCTATTGAAGAATATCTTATTTTTGCAGACGTTACTTACAGTCAGGGGGAGCATGACCAACATTTCAGCCAAACAGAAATTTCAGCAGGTGCTCAGGGGGAGTATGGTCAATAGAATGAGGTCCACCCTTTGCCCTTGATGTAAAAGGGGGAGAGTGATTGGATGTTGTTGCCATCAAGTCCAAAGGGGGATATTGTTGGCATTATGATGCATATGTTGTACTTGATGGAAACCCACTCATCTCAAATGATAAATTATAAGTGCAGCAATGTTATTTTCTAGTTCCGTAGGTGCACCGATCAGAAGATGCGGTCATTGGCAGGTTATGGAGGAGAACTGTTGAAAAGGTGCCAACATGTCCGCAATTCTTTCACACAAAAGGTTTGAACCTAAAATACACAGACTTTCATGCAGAGGAAATTGCGCATCTTATGTTTGGTCCATGGTATTTAGTCCGACGTCTTTGATCCTATGGTTTTGGTCCATGGTTTTGCAAATAAAATATTGAACCTAGATTTTGGATCCATAATATTGTTTCTCAATGGTTTTGATCCATGGTTTGAGTAAGGCCTTGGATATAAAAAGGGAAAGGAGATCAGTTGGCCAGCACAAGTGTGTTGAATATCTTAAGAATTGTAAGATCTGAATTTCTGATAATTGGTTGGTGAGTTATAGTTGAAATTGAATCAAGAACAAACCAGAGCATCATAAGTCAGATCTACTGATGGGTCGAGATATCGTTGGCGCTTGAAAGGATCTGTGAATTTGATGGTCTAGGGTATATTTGAGGACTGATAAACTATCTATATCCGAAGGTGCGCAGCACCAGAGAAGGCACAGGTGCGGAGGTGCGCAGCACTAGAGAAGGCACAAGTGCAGAGGTGCACAGTAGCAATGAAGGAGCAGGTGCGGAGGTGCGCAAATCAGATGATGCCGCAGGTGCGTAGGTGCATAGAGCACAGACAGTGCGGGTGCGAAGCTGCGCAGATCATAGACAACACAGGAGCGAAGCTGCGCAGACCTGAGACAGAGAAAGTGCGGACATCCACAGGTTAGTACTGGTGAAGTTGCGAACTTTTCTTGAAGTATATTTTAACTGATTTTTTCTATTGCTGCAGCATTCTAGGTATAGACTTCGTGTCTGGTTACTGGTACTATTTATCTGATTACAGCATTCTGAGAAGTTATTGGTTAATCGATTGATGCACATATACTTGATGATTACTTGGATCCAGTCTGAAAATTGATGAAATGTGGTCCTTGGAAGGAAAGAGAAGGTAGTAGCCTTCTGTAGGTCAGCACCTACGTACTAGTATCTTAGTTAGTACAAGACCTAAGGGGGTTTTAGCTCCCTTCCAGGAGAAGCTGGAAAATGAGAGAGGGTTGTAGCTCTCTGTAGGTCGCAGCTTGCATACTGGCAAAGGACTGCACCAGTACAAAATCATTGTAAAAGGAAGTTTCTAATTGAAAGAAGATAGAGACATATTGCAGCAGGTGGTTTTCACCCACATTGGGTTTCCACCTTATATCTGGTGTTCTTTGGTGTGACTGTCTATGTTTCTTGTTCCTATTTATTATTATATGGTCCTAACATACAGATTAATGGTTAACATCTAAAGAATAAATTGCCTTAAAATCTGGAAGGTATATACAAGTTTCATTAGTCAGATCTGCAAGTGTTTATTGAAAAAGATTTGATAATACTGATTCACCGCCCCCCCAGTATTATTTCCAACATTATAATATTAATGTTTAGGTTTAATATAAATCCATTGGGTTTATAATCATGGTCAACCATGGTCCAACATCACATTGCGATAAATATTTTCACAATATGAAAATCAACCAATGTCGGGTTGTGAGAAACATTGTCTCAATATGAAAATCAACCATTGTAAACCATGTTCCAACATCGTATTGTGACAAAGGTTGTCTCAACCATGGTCAATCATGGTCAACCATGGTCACATTGTGATCAAGATTGTCTCTTAATCCAATGCCACATTGTCACAACCATGGTCATCCATGGTCAACCATGGTCCAACGTCACGTTGTGACATAGATTATCTCAATATGGATATCAACCATGGTCAACGATGGTCAATCATTGCATTGCGACAAACATTGTCTCAATATGAAAATAAATCATGGTCAACTATATTCCAACGTTGCATTATGAAAAATATTTATCTGAGGGTTTATAATATTTATCTTAGGGTATATATTCCTTGGGTTTATAATATTTATCCCTTGGGTTTAATATTATTCCCTTGGGTTTATAATCCACTAGGTTTATTATTCCCTTGGGTTTGTAATATTTATCTTAGGGTATATATTCCTTGGGTTTATAATATTTATCCCTTGGGTTTAATATTATTCCCTTGGGTTTGTAATATTTATCTTAGGGTTTATATACCTCGGGTTTATAATATTAATCCCTTGGGTTTAATATTATTCCCATGGGTTTATATTATCAATCTGTTGTGTTTTTAATCCCTTGGGTTTTTATTATTAATCCCTTGGGTTTATAATATCAATCCATTTAGGGTTTATATACCTTGCATTTATAATATTAATCCCTTCATTTTAATATTATTCTCTTAAGTTTATAAGACCTTTGGGTTCAATCATGGTCAACCATGGTCACATTGTGACAAAGACTATCTCTTGGTCCAACATCACATTGTCACAACCATGTCATCCATGGTCAACCATGATCCAATGTCGCATTGTAATAAAGATTGTCTCAATATGGAGATCAACCATGGTAAAATATGGTTAGCCATTATCCAATGTCACATTCTGACAAAAGTTCTCTCAATATGAAAATGAATCATGGTCAATCATATTCCAACATTACATTGTGACAAATATTTATCTAAGGGCTTAAAATATTTATCTTAGGGTTTATATTCCTTCGATTTATAATACTTAGCCCTTAGGTTTAATATTATTCCCTTGGGTCCCACTTGCGAACCCTGAGAACCATCAGCTTCGTTCATGTGTGAAGAAAAGCCATATGTTAGCTGATCGTCTAGTGAATGCAGAGGTGCTATGTAAGGAAAGCTATATTCTGTATGACTGGGATTCTATACCCTTTGGTAAACTGTGTGATTATTGTCAATGACAGGCAGCCAAAGACATGGCATACTTCCAAACCATGAATAATGAGCATGAGGAAGACTATCAGAAGTCCTTGAGCCTGGTTGAAGTACAGCAGTAAATCCTAACCGTCGATCCCACAGTGAATGCTTACGTCATAGTTAACTATGGGGGTTGCATATTTGGTAAACAACGTGCTAGTTGAAGGGCCATAGGCCATATGATTTGATGGCCTTCGTTATCGAATGGATATCGGGTTTTAAAATGGTTGGAGGTTAAGTCTAAGAGCAGATCCAAAGTTTTATAGACCAAGGTTTATAATATATATCAACTCCGTGAAGCAAGTAAGTGTTGCACAAGTTTCCAATGCGATATCATTGAGGATCACCGGTTCAAATGGGTTTTGATCTACGGTGTAGGATCACCATGCAACTCTATTGATTGGAGAGAATATCAACCATTCGATTGAAGGTATGATCAATGTTGGAGATTAAGTGATAAGAATTGGGGAAATTGAGCGATAAGAATTGGGGAGAGATCAATACTCTGAACACTTAGGAATAATGACCAGGGGTCTAATTTTGTTTTTGTGTGTAAGGTTTTGGGCTTTGTTGGCCCCGTTGTTTGTTTATCATCAATGGGTCTGTATTTTGTTGGTCTTTACACTTGTAAAGACATGTACCATATGTAATCTTTTTTTAGGTTAATTGAAAGCTCCAATCTTACTTGACCAAAAAAAAAAATATTATTCACTTGGGTTTATAATCCCTTGGGTATAATTTTATTTCCTTGGTTTTATAATACCTTTTGGTTTTAGAATTAATTCCTTGGGTTTATTATTCCCTTTGGTTTATAATATCAATATTTTGGGTTTATTTGGTTCATATTGCTAGGGTATAATATTATTGATAGCATTTATAATATTAATCCTAGGGTTTAATATAAATTCCTTGGGTTTACAATCATGGTCATCCATGGTCAATGATGTTCCAATGTCACAATTTGAAAAAGATTGACCCAATATGAAAATTCACGATGATCAACCATGGTCAACCATGGTCCAATGTCAGATTATGAAAAACATCGTCTCAGTATGAAATTCAATGATGGTAAATCATGGTCAACCATGTTTATTTTAGATTTTATTTGTCTCAATATAAAAATCAATCATGGTCAACCATATTCCAACTTTGCATTGTGACAAATATTTATGTTATGGTTTATAATATTTATCTTAGGGTTTATATTCCTTGGGTTTATAATATTTATTCGTTGGGTTTAATATTATTCCATTGTGTTTATAATCCATTTGGTTTATTACTCCCTTGGGTTTATAATATTTATCTTAGGGTTTATATACCTTAGGTTTATAATATTAATCCCTTGGGTTTAATATTATTCCCTTGTGTTTATATTATCAATCTGTTAGCCTTTTAATCCGTTGGGTTTTTAGTATTAATCCCTTGGGTTTAGTATTCCTTTGGGTTTATAATATCAATCCCTTTAAGGTTTATAGACCTTTCATTTATAATATTAATCCCTTGGTTTTAAAATATCCCTTAGGTTTATAATACCTTTGGGTTCAATCTTGGTCAACCATGGTCACATTGTGACAAAGGCTATCTCTTCATCTAACGTCACATTGTCGTAACGATGGTCATCCATGGTCCAACATTGCATTGTGACAAAGATTGTCTCAATATGGAGAACAACCATGGTCAACGATTGTCAACCATTGCACAACATCGCATTGTGACAAACATTGTCTCAATATGAAAATCAGTCATGGTCAACCATATTCCAACGTCACATTGTGACAAATATTTATCTTAGTGTTTATATTGTTTGGGTTTATAATATTTATCCCTTGGGTTTAATATTATTCCCTTGGCCCCGGATGCAGGTGCTTACACCGAGTGTTAAAGTGATGGGACAGGGGTGCGGCAAGGCTGTTCGACACCTGCTCGCCCTGTACCACCTAGTTTATTGCTAGACGCAGATTAAATAGAGGCTATGGATTTCCTTAGGTTTCATGTCATGTGGTTCTGATATGCACAGCCTGTATTTGAATTACTCCATCGCTTTCGCATGCTCTAGCCTGAGTTGGGTCTCGACTCTCTTCAATGTTGGAGTTATGGTGGGTGATATTTGAGGAAAGGCGGATGAAGTTAAATGCAAGGACAACAATAGAATCGTTTCGAAGCCTCTGGTGCTTAGCTAGTCTGGTAAAGTTGTGTTTTAGTCTGCTGCTTTTTTTTCCTGGCTGATGTTGCGACGCTACCTCAATACTCTCCCACTTTCTTGTTCAATTCCCCCTCCAATCACCAGGACGCTCTCTTTGCTCTTCATTCCACCATGGTTCGCCAACAAATGATCAGCAGATGGGGTAGCTCACGGGGTAGCAGCTCTCGGCCTCAGACCAGGCGGTGAAGCTTCTCAGACTCTCCATCTTCTTCGGTGGAAAATCCCCATTATCCTTATACAAGAAGTGGCTGTGGTAGAGCAAGCCTGCGATTAGCTCCCTTCCCTATGCCCTCACACCACCCGCCCCATACCACGCAATTCCAATTCAGAAGCTCTCTCAACAAACCGATCATCATAGCCACCATTTCCATCTCCTTTTCTGAGGAAGCTGAGTAGAATTTCTCGATGACCTTCTCCCTGGACGAGATGCACAGAGATGGACCGAGTTGAAACAAAGAAAAAGATGAAGTGCATGAAGTTTAGGTTGGTCGGGCCAAACGACATGGGAAGGACGTCGTCGAAGGGCCGTCGTTGGATTTGGAACCTCAGCCTGACACGCAAGCTATGGAAGAGTGCAAGGTGGACAAGTCGGACCCACAGCTAGAGGCACGTAGCAAAGAAGGCGTGCAGCAAAACGAGGGCCAAACTGAGCCAGATAACCCAGATGACTGGGGTTGCCCGATAGTGGAGGAACTTTCCACAGAGGATTTCATTACTAGAGTCTTGAATGCCAGGTGGCACTTCACTTAACTCCTGTTATTTCCTTCCTTTTTTTTTCCATGGGGGTGATCCAATGAGGATGCCCTGTAGGTTTTGTGGGTGGTGTACTATTCTTGAGGGGAGTAGCTGGGGTTACAATGTGGGTTTACCAGCTCTCTCCAAAAAACTGTGGAAAATTTTCAGTGTTGTCTTCTTTTTAGCATCTCTTTCACTTTTAGACTGGTTCCCCTCTTTTGGGGCAGTCTTAGATCTAGTTTTTTTGCAGCAAGCTGAGATAGGCTGTCTTCCTTCTCGTCTAGATCAACTTTGTAAATACCTTTTTATTTTCTTTTAATAGATTACTCTTACTTAGCAAAAAAAAAAAAAATATTATTCCCTTGGGCTTATAATCCCTTGGGTTTATAATATTTATCTTAGGGTTTATATACCTTAGTTTTATAATATTAATCCCTTAAGTTTAATATTATTCCCTTGGGTTTATATTAACATTTTTTTGGGTTTTAAATCCTTTGGGCTTTTAGTATTAATCCCTTGGGTTTATTTTTCCTTGGTTTTATAATATCAATCCCTTTAGGGTTTATATACCTTGCATTTATAATATTATTCCCTTCGGTTTAATATTATTCCCTTCGATTTATACTACCTTTGGGTTTTAGAATAAAATCCTTGTGTTTATTATTCCCTTCGGTTTATAATATCAATCCCTTGGGTTTATTTGGTTCATATTCCTAGGTTAAGATATTATTCATACAATTTATAATATTAATCGTAGGTTTCAACATAAATTGCTTTGTTTTACAATCATGGTCATCCATGGTCAAATGATGGTACAATGTCACAATGTGCCAAATATTGTCTCAATATGAAAGTCAACCATGGTCAACCATGGTCAAACATCACATTGTGACAAACATCGTCTCAATATGAAAATTAATGATGGTAAATCATCGTCAACCATGTTTATTTTAAGGTTTATAATATTTATCTTAGGGTTCATATACATTGGGTTTATAATATTTGTCCCTGTGGTTTAATATTATTCCCTTGCAACGAGCCACTGTAGATATTAGAGATAGAGAGAGGCAAGGTATGACATTTACAACTATATCAACCGTGAAATCAATAGATGGTTTGTGGCTTTCACCACCTTTTTCTTTTCAATGTTATGAAAAAATGAAATATGGCGTGAGAAGGGATTAATTGGAAAGTGTGAATGGTCATGATCATTATCCTATTGGTATGAATTGGTGCAACTTTTTTCATCAGTCTTGGTGTGTTGTGGAAGAGGCTAGCATTTAATAACTGCGTTCTGGTGGAGTGTTTAAAGTTGAATTGCATATCAACCACATTTAAATTGTTGTTTGATTTTTATTAAATGTTTATTTCATAATTACTTCATTATTATTTTACTAATTGATTATTTAATATAATTTATTAAATGATTATTAATATATTGGTTGTTATTATCTTTTTTTTATTATTTATTTCTTATTATTATTATTAATTATATTTAATATAATAGTAATATATAATATTAATTTATTATTAACACGGCTCTTATATTATATTTATATTAATTATAATTGATATATGTGCTTGATATGGACCTATCAGCATTTATCAACCATGTTTATTAATGTGGTTGTGCTAGTCATAATGTACTCTTCACATATTGTTAAATGATTTTACAAATTGGTAATGCATTTAATATGTATATTCCTTTGAATGGTATTTCATTTCTATAAAACTATTATTTTATCACATAAGATTAGCAATTATGCAGAAGTACCCTTAACTAATTACATTAGTCGCTGGAAGATCTGGTGGAATATTTTTCATTTATTGCAATATTTATAAGTTGAAATCTTTATGACCAATGATTTATTTGTTCCCTACTATATCAATAATTTCCATCAAAGGACTATGTGTAATGAAATTAATATATTGATTAATTATTTTCCCATGCTCTAATATTAGCCCAAACCTACAAGTGTCATTTGTTTCAAAATGTAGTATGCAACAATAAAATGTGCTATGTCACAGTTTAAATCATTCCGAAGGAGAATGTTGAATTCAAAATTATATAATCAAAATTCAAGGAAACAATCATTACTGTGATTACATTCAACATTTTTATATAACTAGCACAACCATATTAATAAATGTGGTTGATAAACGTCGATAGGCCCATATCAAGCACATATGTCAATTATCAATAATCTTAATAAAATTATAAGAACCATATTAATAATAATTAATATTATATTGATTACTATTATATTAAATAATAATAATAATAATATAATAACAAATAATACATAGATAAGTAAGATAATAATAATAATAATTATATAATAATCATTTAATAAATAATAATAATGAAATTGTGAAATAAACATTTAATAAAAATCAAACAATAGTTTAAATGTGGTTGATATGAAATTCAACTTTAAACACTCCATCAGAACATAGTTATTAAATGCTAACCACTTCCAAAACACACCAAGACCGATGAAAAAAGTTTGATGCCAACCTAAGCCGCAAATACCATGATGATGCAGCCTAAGCCGCATATACCCACGGTATGCAAATAAAGTTGCATGTCACACTATGTCCCAGGAATTCTAAAATTATATACTTAGTGAAAATTCTCTTAAATCAAAGTTTTAACCAATGGAAATATAACATCTGTTGAAAACCCACTTTATAAAATTTCAATTCCTTAAGCGGAAATATTTCATCTAACTCTCCCAAGTTTAGACTTTAATAAACCTTTGACCGAAACCTTATAAACCCTTCCATAATCTTTGGACCTTGACTAAAACTCAAACTTAGACCATAATCCATTGATTCCGCTTATTTTTATTATAATTCCCATACAATAGAAAATTTTCATAACCGACACTTAAACCTTACCTTTCTGCCATTCTTCAAACTTTTTCACGTATATCGATGCTCTCCTTAGCACATAAAATCTCTGTCATTGATCTTATTCCTCAATCTGACAGTTATCGCATCACGTGATTGCTAACTACCTTAGTTGATCTCCACCATTGATTTGTGTCATCTGATCCATCGGTTGTCGCGTCACCCGCTCACCAACTAGTTTGGTTGATCTTCATCGTTGATCCATCCCGCTCGATCTAATAGCTATCACACAATCTCGCACTCAAACTAGCTCGATGGTTAATACTTCGAAAGCACATGACGAAAGTGGTTTTCCTTTTCCATTGTGTGGTACGTTTCGCTCGCTAAAGGTAATCGCGTAGACTTTAAGAATTTTGCTTACCACCTTTAGGGCGCGCAAGAAACTGCTTAGCACTTACGAAGACTGCTCCACTATTCTGCATGTGGTTTTAATCTCCACCATTCATCTTCTTGACTTTATGTTGCATGACTTAATCTTAGCCATCTATCTCCTTCACTATTGTTTGTAGATCTGATTGATCCAACGACTGTGCTTCGTTATTACATTCTTTTCTGCATCTCACTGTGTAATAGTCTTTTCACTTCTCTGTCTATGTATTTATTCTTGCCTTATGGTCTTCAATTGTTTTGATCTCGATCTTCAGCTCCGTTTGCACCTTTACGCTTCCTTCATAATTCCTTAGGTTTTAAGAAACCTTACAGTTATACCTTCACTGCAACATTGAAGGTTTTTCTTCAATACTATCTGTGACACTCTTCTTCTCTGATTCTACACACCTACAACCTATGTTACTCGAAATTACTCTAATTCACACAAAATCTATAATTCACATCACACGAACTTAGAAATTGAGTTATCTGTATTAATAAACAAACATTTACACAAGAATTTCTTCTCGGCCTGACCTTCTATATTAGTGGCCTTTTCTCTCCTGCCCGTAGGCTTACAGTCAAACCTATCTAATCTTTGAACTAACTGACTGACTTTCCAACTCTGTCTCTATGCCTCTTAGGCTTACATTTATACAAAAGGTTCTATTGAACCAATTCTAGTTTAGATTCATAATCTATTGAACTAAATCCTGAATATCTTCTAAGTACACTTTGAATCTAGTAATCCCTAAGAATCCTCTCTAGTTCCACGCATCATGAAACCAATTCCTAATCTAAGACTTACAATTGATTTCCAAATCTCTCAATCTCCACTAATCACTCATCATCACTCATGTTCTCCTACATTTGAGAGCATTTAAAAAATATCCTCACAATATCTAATTAATTCATATTCCAATCACTCAAAACATTAATAATTACATACATAGGAATCCAACTTCCTTGAAAACACAAGATCCCCTAAGTTAACTAGAATATAATGAAATTGTTGAGTTGAATGCTCTTGCATCAGATTCCCAAGGTTAAAATAATCATGATCTCCCGATTATGTGCTTCCGACCTTTGTCTTCCTAGATCCCATACTTTGTTATGTAACTTGTCTTTGGTTGTTGTTGTTGTTTGTTGTTGTTCTCCAAGTTTCCACACTTTATGTTGCTTTGCCCCACTAGATAAGCTTTCATAGTCTGTTGTTGTCTTTCTCTTTTTGCTGCTTGGTCTTCTTACTGATGCTTTCTTTTGAGGCACCTTCATCATCAATCTTATTATTCTTTCAATCTCTATGTCCAATTTATCCCTTGACTGATAATTACTTTTCCATTTGTTGTTGTACTCTATCCACTCATCTTCAAACTTCTGTTTACTGTCTTCTCTTTGAAATTGTTGGATTCTTACTACCGCCCTTTCATCCTTAAACTCTTGTTGTTGTCCAAACAACCTTTGTTCGATATCTGTAAATTTACTTTCAAAAAGTAAATTGTCCTCCAATTTCCTTTTTACTTGATTCCCCTCAAATACATCACTATATTGTTCATCAATTCTAACATATCTTCCTTCCTCTTCCTTAACAACCCTCAATAATTATCCTTCACTTCCTTGACTGATTCTGACAATCAGTTTAACTTCTTCAAGCATGATACCTTCATGCTTTTCATCTTCCTCATCAATATGTCTGTCCTAGCAGCTTCCAATCTTTTTCAATTCTAAAACTGACTCTTCAACTTGAAACATGTCTATTTCATTTTCATCAAATCCTGTAATCATAAAACAATTATCAGAATTAAAAATATAAGGCCTCATTACCTTTTCCTTCTCTAGTAACATCTCAATATGCTACTATGGGTTTTCCTTCAATTCCTTTGTTAACACATTAGTATGTTGATTTAAACTCTCCTTCATATCATCTGTTTCAATGATATCTCTCCATTCTTGTCCACTATGGTGAACTCCTTCTTATGTAATGTCAATTTGTTGAACTTTTGCTACCATTCCCTTTTCCTTATGATTGTCATTCATGACAATCTTTTTGTTTTCATTTTTCAGCAATTTATCCTGAGTATACATCCTCTGCTTTTCCAACTTCCTTCTTTGAAAGTATAATTTTCCATATAACTCAATAATTTCAATTGGAGTAGAATTTGGAAATTTCACACAATTTTCCATACCTTCCTTTCTTATTGATAAATCATCAAATGTCCTCTCTCCCTTTGCTAAATCTTTTTCATAAAATTCTTCTTTCTTCAATTTTGTGATTGCTTTTTCTTTGTCTTGAGACAAATCTGCCTCTCCTTCTTCTTCAATACACTTTGTCTTGCTGTCTCTTTGTAAACCTTCTTCAAGAGCTATCCTTGCCCCATCATCTGCATTAATATTTTCCTACATTTGTTCTTCATCAATGACATTAATCAAATTCATTAGATTTCCTCTCTAAGACAATATTTCTTCATTCTTCATCAGAATAAGATCCTACTCTTCCATCTCTATGACAACTTTAAATGACTATCTTCTCTCATTAAGTAACTCATCCATAGACTCTTTCCGTTGTAACCATCAAATTCTTTCTCTTATGAGATATTTCCTTTGTCACCTTTTAATTCAAGATTTTCATCCATTCTGAAGACATCTTCAAAAAGTTTCTTTTCTCCTAAAATACCTGCAATCATACACAAATTATCAATTTTAAAAACATAAGACCTTATGGTCTCACTTGATGCTTCGGTCATCATATCTCCTTATTGTCTCGAATTCTCACAATAATTCATAAGATCTTCCATAGATCTCCAGTCTTCATCTTTAACTAGAACTTCACTGTGTTCTGTTTCAAAAATGGAAACTTCCATTTCCAACTCAGCTTCTCTAAGTTTTTCCACCATCCACTTCACTTGCCTCTGTTATAGCCTTCACTGTAACTTAGAATATTTCACTGCATTTTTGCTCAAGACCCAACCTTGTCTTTGGTTTTCCTCTAATAGCATCCTTAGTACATTGAGTTTTTCTTTTAACTCTGAAATCTCTTTGCCACACTCCTCTTGACTCATTCTCTTGTCATTTTCCTTGGCATCCTCCTTCTTCACTTTTCTTCTGCTATGGTCTTCCTGAGAACCTCTATTATCTCTGTTAGTAGTCATCTTCTTCTCTTTTTTCATGAGTTCCTTACTCACTTGCCATGAGCTACATTAAAGTCTCAACAACAAAAAGTCCTCCCTATTGCCACTTACCTCACCAAGCTCTCCTCTGTACTTGGTCTTTTGGCAAGCACTTGGCTCTCTACTCTCTCGAACCTCTTTAAGCACTTCTATCTACTCCTAGGCTTCAACTCATCTGCACCTTTTAAGAACACAACTATCCACTTGTATTTCAATCACAATGAAATACTAGGTTCTGACCACCTCTTCTTTCACTTAGAATTCTTACCAGCTTTCTTCATCCCTTAGCAATTCTATTGACATCCTCTGTGGAATTTCCTTTATAATCTTTCCGTGAGCTACAACAAAACATCTATAGTAACAAGTCCCTCTTGCTACATTATACCTCACTAAGCTTCTCTCATCTCAGCTTAGTCTTTTGGCATCTCTCTAGTTCTCTCCTCTAGAACCAATTGAGCACTTCTTGCTCTAGGTTGCTACAATCTTCTCACCTTCTTGTGATGCTACCTTAAATACCTCTGCATGATCTTGTTCTACCATTCACCTGCACTTTTAATGGATTGTTCTCTGTTTCCTTTGCATCTACAAATTTTGCTACACTTTATCTCTGTGTGCCTACTATTTGTCAGATTTAAAATCTGATCTCCTCTTGCCTGCATACACACCTTCAAAACATAACTCTGTTCTATGTTTTCTCAAAGAATTCTTACACACATAATTCCATACTTAATGAAAATTCTCTTAAATCAAAGTTTTAACCAGCGGAAATATAAACCCACTTTATCAAAGTTCAATTCCTTAAGTGGAAATATTTCATCTAACTATCCCAAGTTTAGACTTTAACAAACCTTTGAGAAGAACCTTATAAACCCTTCCATAATCTTTGGACCCTGACTAAAACTCAAACTTAGACCATAATCCATTGATTCCACTTATTTCTATTATAATTCCCATATAATAGAAATATTTCATAACCCACACTTAAACCTTACCTTTCCACCATTCTTCAACCTTTTGCATGTATATCGATGCTCTCCTTAGCACATTAAATCTTTGTCGTCGATCTCATTCCTCAATCCAACGATTATCGCATCACTTGATCGCTAACTAGCTTAGTCGATCTCCACCGTTTATCTGTCTCATGCAATCCAATGGCTATCTCATCACCTGCTCACCAAATAGCTTGGTTGATCTTCACCCTCTAATCAATCCCGCTTGATCTAACGACTATCGTGCAATATCGCGCTTCAACTAGCGTGATGGTTAATACTCCGAAAGCACGTGAGAAAAGTGATTTTCCTTTTCCATCATGTGCTATGTGTCACCCACTAAGGGTAATTGCGTAGATTTTAGTAATTCCTCTTACCACCTTTAGGGCACACAAGAAATTTCTTACCGCTTACGAATACCACTCCACTATTCTACACATGGTTTTCATCTCTGCCATTCATCTTCTTGATTTTATCTTGCGCGACTTAATCTTAGCCATCTATCTCCTTCAGTCTCATTCGTAGATCTGATTGATCCTCACTCTGCTTCGCTATTACATTATTTTCTACATCTCACCATGTAATAGACTTTTCACTTCTCTATCTTTGTATTTATTCTTGCCTTACGGTCTTCAATTGTTCTAATTCTGATCTTCAGCTCCATCGCACATTTACGTTTCCCTCATAATTCCTTAGGTTTTAAGAAACCTTACAGTTATACCTTCATTGAAACATTGAAGGTTTTCTTCAATATTGTTTGTGTGTAAAGCCATGACACTCTTTTGTGCACTTCTTCTCTAATTTTTCACACCTATAACCTATGTTATGCTGAATTACTCTAATTCACATATTATCTATAATTCACGTCACACAAACTTAGAAATCCAGTTATCTATATTAATAAACAAACATTTACACAAGAATTTCTTCTCTGTTGATCTTCTATATTGCGACCTTTTCTCTCCTGCCTGTAGGCTTACAGTCAAACCTATCTAATATCTGAACTAACTGTCTGACTGACCGAATCTGTCTCTATGCCTTTTAGGATTACATTTATACAAAAGGTTCTGTTGAACCAATTCTGGTTCAGATCCGTAATTTGTTGAACTAAATCCTGAATATCTTCTAAGTCCACTTTTGACTCCAGTAATCCCCAAGAATCCTCTCTAGTTCCATAAATCACGAAACCAATTCCTAATCTAAGACTTATAATTGATTTCCAAATCTCTTAATTTCCATTAATCACTCATCATCACTCATATTCTCCTACATTCGAGAGAATTTACAGATATCCTCACAATATCTAATTAATTCTTATTCCAATCACTCAAAACATTAATAATTACATACATAGGAATCCAACTTCCTTGAAAACACAAGACCCCCTAAGTTAACTAGAATATAATGAAATTAAGTATTGGAGTTTTCACAGTGCATTATATTAGATATAATTTTGGGATTCAACTCCATTAAGTAAGTCATTCATCTATGACCAATTCCATGAGAGGTAATCATAATTGACTAATTTCTCATGATTTTTGAATAGTCCACTTAGCGCTCATTGCATCTGGTGATGCTCACAGGGGTGAAGAAATGGGATTGAAACTAGTGAAATGAATCACATAGCATCAATCATCACTTCTGACGCTTGCACCCGGTAAACCAAGACTTCCTGGGAGGTCACCCATCCCAAATCACCTCTGGTTCAAGCACGCTTAACTGTGGAGTTTTCCCCACAATCATGCCCACTTAGCTTGCTACCCCATTTGCAAGACCTTAGCAATTATTGTGCCTCATGAACCATTCAAGTAGAGTTCCCTTCACTATTTTTGAATTAAGTATTGGGGTTTTCACAGTGCATTATATTAGATATCATTTTGGGATTCAACTGCATTAAGCAAGTCATTCATCTATGACAAATTGAATGAGAGGTAGTCATAACAAACTAATTTCTCATGATTTTTGAATAGTCCACTTAGCACTCTTTGCATTAGGTTATGCTCACGGGGGTGAAGAAATGGGATTGAAACTAGTGAAATGAATCACATAGCGCCAATCATCACTTTTAGGGCTTTCGCCCCAGTAACCAAGACTTCCCGAGAGGTCACCCATCCTAGATCGCCTCTAGCTCAAACACGCTTAACTATGGAGTTTTCACCATAATCATGCCCACTTAGCTTGCTATCCCATTTTCAAAACCTTAGCAAGTATTGTGCCTCATGAACCATTCAAGTAGAGTTCCCTTCACTCTTTTTGAATTAAGTATTGGGGTTTTCACAGTGCATTATATTAGATATCATTTTGGGATTCAACTGCATTAAGTAAGTCATTCATCTATGTCCAATTCCATGAGAGGTAGTCATAACTCACTAATTTCTCATGGTTTTTTAATAGTACACTTAG
Organism: Pinus taeda; assembly: GCA_000404065.3. Taxonomy (NCBI): domain Eukaryota; kingdom Viridiplantae; phylum Streptophyta; class Pinopsida; order Pinales; family Pinaceae; genus Pinus; species Pinus taeda. The sequence continues at coordinate 72,953 of APFE030974305.1, read as the reverse complement.
CACTCATTGCATTGGGTGATGCTCATAGGGGTGAAGAAATGGGATTGAAACTAGTAAAATGAATCATATAGCATCAATCATCACTTCTGGGGCTTGTAAATGGGGCAGCAAGCTAAGTGGGCATGATTGTGGGGAAAACTCCACAGTTAAGCTTGCTTGAGCCAGAGGCAATCTGGGATGGGTGACCTCCCAGCAAGTCTTAGTTACTAGGTGCAAGCCCCGAAGTTATGATTGATGCTTTGTGATTCATTTCACTAATTTCAATCCCATTTCTTCACCCCTATGAGCATCACCCGATGTAATGAGTGCTAAGTGGACTATTCAAAAATCATGAGAAATTAGTCAGTTACGACTACCTCTCATGGAATTCGTCATAGATGAATTACTTACTTAACTCAGTTGAATCCCAAAATGATATCTAATATAATGCACTGTGAAAACCCCAATACTTAATTCAAAAGGAGTTAAGAGAACTCTACTTAAATGGTTCATGAGGCATAATACTTGCTAAGGTTTTGCAAATGGGGTAACAAGCTAAGTGGGCATGATTGTGGGGAAAAATCCATAGTTAAGTGTGCTTGAGCCAGAGGCGATCTGGGATGGGTGACCTCCCAGGAAGTCTTGGTTACTGGGTGCAAGCCCCGAAAGTGATGATTGACGCTATGTGATTCATTTCACTAGTTTAAATCCCATTTCTTCACCCCTGTGAGCATTACTCGATGCAATGAGTGCTAAGTGGACTATTCAAAAATCACGAGAAATTAGTCAGTTATGACTACCTCTGATGGAATTGGTCATAGATGAATGACTTACTTAACACAATTGAATCCCAAAATGATATGTAATATAATGCATTGTGAAAACCCCAATACTTAATTCAAAAAGAGTGAAGAGAACTCTACTTGAATGGTTCATGAGGCACAATACTTGCTAAGGTGTTGCAAATGGGGTAGCAAGCTAAGTGGGCATGATTGTGGGGAAAACTCCACAATTAAGCACGCTTGAGCCAAAGGAGATCTAGGATGGGTGACCTCTCAGGAACTCCTGGTTACCAAGTGCAAGCCCTGGAAGTGATGATTGACGCTATGTGATTCATTTCACTAGTTTCAATCCCATTTCTTCACCCCTGTGAGGATCACCCGATGCAATGAGTGCTAAGTGGAATATTAAAAAATCATGAGAAATTAGTCAGTTACGACTACCTCTGATGGAATTAGTCATAGATGAATGACCTACTTAATGCAGTTGAATCCCAAAATGATATCTAATATAATGAAATTGTTGAGCTGAATGCTCCTGCATCAACGCTGCACCAATTCAAATCAATAGAATAAGGATCACAGTCATTCAAGCTTTCCAACCAATCCCTTCTTGCATTGTCTTGTATTTTTGCATAATGTTGAAAAGAAAAAGGCGGTGAAATCTGCAAACCATCTATTGGTTTCACCGTTGATATAGTTGTAAATGTCAAACCCTACCTCTCTGTGTCTCCAATATCTACAATGGCTTGTTGCAAGGGAATAATATTAAACCTAAGGGATAAATATGATAAAGCCAAGGTATAAGAACCCTAAGATAAATATTATAAACCCTAAAATAAACATGGTTGACCATGATTTACCATCATTGATTTTCATACTGAGATGATGTTTGTCACAATGTGGTGTTGGACCATGGTTAACCATGGTTTATTTTCATATTGAGACAATCTTTGGAAAATTGTGACATTGTATCATCGTTGACCATGGATGACCATGATTGTAAACCAAAGCGATTTATATTAAAGCATGGGATTAATATTATAAACCCTATGAATAATATTATTACCTAGGAATATGAACCAAATAAACCCAAGAAATTGATATTATAAACCGAAGGGAATAATAATCCGAAGGGATTAATCCTAAAACCAAAAGGTATTATAAACCCAAGGGAATAATATTAAACTGAAAGGACTAATATTATAAATGAAAAGTATATAAACCCTAAAGGGATTGATATTATAAACCTAGGGGCTAATACTAAAATCCCAAGGGATTAAAAACCCAATAGATTGTTAATATAAACCTAAGAGAATAATATTAAACCCAATGGATTAATATTATAAACCCGGGGTATATAAACCCTAAGATAAATATTATAAACCCAATGGAATAATAAACCCAAGGGAATAATATTAAACCCAATGGATAAGTATTATAAAGCTATGAAATATAGAACTTAAGATATATATTTGTCACAATGTGACATTGGAATATGGTTGACCAGGATTGACTTTCATATTAAGACAATGTTTGTCACAATGTGATGTTGCGCAAGGGCCGACCATCATTGACCATGTTTCATCTCCCCGTTGAGACAATATTTATCGAAATGCAATGTTGGATCATGTTTTACCATGGATGACCATCATTGTGACAATGTTATGCTGGACCAAGAGATAGCCTTTGTCACAGTGTGACCATGGTTGACCATGGTTATTGACCATGATTGAACCCAAAGGTATTATAAACCCAAGGGATATTATTAAACCCAAGGGATCAATATTATAAATGAAAGGTATATAAACCTTCAAGGGATTGATATTATAAACCAAAAGGAATACTAAACCCAAGGGATTATAAACCCAATGGACTAATATTAAACCCAAGGGATAAATATTATAAACCCAAGGAATATAAACCCTAATATAAATATTATAAACCGTTACATAAATATTTGTCACGATGCGACATAGGAATATGGTTGACCATGATTGATTTTCATATTGAGACAAATAAACCCTAAAATAAACATGGTTGACCATGATTTACAATCATTGATTTTCATAGTGAGATGATGTTTGTCATAATCTAACATTGGATCATGGTTTACCATGGTTGATCATGGTTAATTTTCATATTGAGACAATCTTTGGCACATTGTGACATGGGACCATCGTTGACCATGGATGAAAATGATTGTAAACCCAAGGGATTTATATTAAACCCCATGATTAATATTATAAATGCTATGAATAATATTATAGCCTAGCAATATGAACCAAATAAACCCAAGGGATTGATATTATAAACTGATGGGAATAATAAACCCAAGGGATTAATTCTAAAACCAAAAGGTATTATAAACCCAAGGGAATAATATTAAACCCAAGGGATTGATATTATGAATGCAAGGTATATAAACCCTAATGGGACTGATATTATAAACCCAAGGGATTAATACTAAAAACCCAAGCGATTGAAAACCCAACAGAATAATATTAAACCCAAGGGATTAATATTATAAACCCAAGGTATATAAACCCTAAGACAAATATTATAAACCCAAGGGAATAATATTAAACCCAAAGGATAAGTATCATAAACCAAAGGAATATAAACCCTAAAATAAATTTTATAAACCCTTAGATAAATATTTGTCATAATGCAACGTTGGAATATGGTTGAACATGATTGATTTTCATATTGAGATAAAGTTTGTTACAGTGTCACATTGAACAATGGCTAACCTCATTAACCATGGTTGATCTTTATATTGATACAATATTTATTACAATGTGACGTCAGACCATGGTTGACCATGTTGTGACAATGTGACGTTGGACCAAGAGATAGTATTTGTCACAATGTGACCATGGTTGGCCATGATTGAACCCAAAGGTATTTTAAACCCAAGAGAATAATATTAAACCTAAGGGATTAGTAGTAAAAATGAAAGGTATATAAAGCTTAAACGGATTGATATTATAAACCCAATGGAATAATAAACCCAAGGGATTAAAAACCCAACGGATTGATAATATAAACCCAAGGGAATAATATTAAACCCAAGGGATTAATATTATAAACCCAAAGCATACAAACCCTAAGATAAATATTATAAACCCAAGGGAATAATAAACCCAGGGGATTACAAACGCAGGGGAATAATATTAAACCCAAGGGATAAATATTATAAACCCAAGGAGTATATACCCTCAAATAAATATTTTTCATAATGCAGCGTTGGAATATGGTTGACCATGATTGATTTGCATATTGATAATGTTTGTCACAATGTGACGACTGACCATCGTTGACCATGGATGATCTCCATATTGAGACAATATGTGTTATAATGCGGCGTTGGATCATGGATGACCATGGATGACAATGGTTGTGACAATGTAACATTGGACCAAGAGACAATCTTTGTCATAATGTGACCATGGTTGACCATGATTGACCATGGTTGAGACAACCTCGGTCACAATGCGATGTGGGAACATGATTGACCATGGTTGATTTTCATATTGAGATAATGTTTGTCACAACGCAAAATTGGTTTATTTTCATATTGAGAAAATATTTATCGCAATGTGACGTTGGACCATGGTTGACCATAGTAATAAATCCAATGGATTTATATTAAACTTAAATATTAATATTATAAACCCTAAGAATAATATTATACCCTAGGAATATGAATCCTTAAATTAATAAACCCTATAAATTATTATCTTATAGTTTTTTTAATGGAAAAAAATCAAAATATAGTGCAAAATATTAAAAAAATGAATAATAGATAATGAATTTTTGAAAAATAAATTCATATAAAATAAAATGAAATGAAATAAGCCTTTGTAAATTAATAAATTCCTTTACTATAATCTCATTTGAATATATTAAATTTTTTAAAAATATAACATGTGAAAAATTATTGATTGAATTTTAAATCTATAAATTTTAAATTTTTTAATGTATGATATATTTCAAAAATTGATCATTAAAAAAATAAAACCAATTTCATATTTTTACTTCATATATTTTACGTATAATCAATTTACAACATAACACATTTCAAATTCTAAAAATAAAAATGCATTTCAAAACATCGACCATAATTTCTAAATTTCATAATTTATTAATCATGGAGGAACTTATCATGGAACTTATTAATATAAACAATGTACTTCATAAGTAAAATATTTCAATGTCAACTAATATGTACAATAAAAAGAAATAATTTTTCATGGTTAAATTTTTTTAAGCATTTCAAGTAAATCTTATTATTTTATGTTTGAGCTATATTTTTCTGTCAATTTTACGTTTGACATGAAAACATTTTTTTCCAAATTTGGCATTTTAAAACAATTTACACAAGAATAAATTATCACGCTAAACACTTCTTATGTTTGTGACTAAAATAGATCAATATTGATCTTTAAAGAAAAAACTAATAAGATCAACTTGCAATTTGAAAATTTGTTATTGAATGATTGCTAATTAGTTTTAGAGGACAAATTAATTCATGTTATTTTACCTAATTCTACACTAATCCTACATTGAAAACCTAGGTCACAACAAATTATTAGTTGAGCTACTTTTATAAATTTGTATCTAAAAATTAAAGAAATCTTCCATAGAGCACTCCTTCAAATAATTAGCATCTAAACCACACTGAGATACTAAATTCTTAGCAGACACATAATTGATCTCGTGGAGATTTGTGGCATAAGATGGTCAAACCTTGGACTCCTCATTTGTATGGCGACACATATTCCTCTTGAGATTCAAGGGCCCTTAATTCAGCCTCGTGATCCAATATCAAATGCCCAAACTTCTCATAAAGGTTTCCCACGTTAAATTTGCCACTATCAAACACCTATGGCAATCTATAAATATATGTATGTTTAGATACTGGTAAAGGAGATAGGGAAGTAAGTTTTTTCCACGATTATAGGAAAATACCTTGTTATATATGGTATGGAAAACTTTGTTATTAATCGAAGAACACATAACATTCACATATTTTAGCCCACATTCGAGTAGACAATATCATCTTCAAACACATTGAGGGAAATCTTAACACAGGAATGGATAAATTTATTTGCGTCATAGTGAAGGCATAGGAAAATACCTTGTTATATATTTGCTTATATATAAATGAATGTTATAAATAATAATGAAGAACTTATCATGGAGGAACTTATTATAATTGGAATAATCTCAAATCCTAGGAAATTGGTGGGTGGAGAGTCATGTGGCATGAATATAATTTTTTAAATTTATTAAAATTAATGGACAAATTTGTTAAATAAAATTTTCTTATATATAAATAAATGTTATCAATCGTAATGAGGAACTTATTAGAATTGGAATAATCTCAAAGGAGTTGTCTTTAGTGTGACTTTTTGGAAGCTTTTACGGTGGGTTTTTCCAATCAAATTTCCCTAAAGTCCTGTAGGAATTTATTGAAATCACAAGCTTGATGAGTAATCTTGTGCAATCAAAGTGCCCTAGGGGTTTTCCAAGGTGATGAATCCATATATACAGTCAAAAAACTAGTTTAAATAACACAAATCAAAATTTCACCTGAAATTATTTCCACCGGATTCCAGCACCAGAAAATCCAAAAAGTCACATTAAAGAAATTGGTGGGTGGGGAGCCACATGGTACGAATCTAATTTTTTTAATTTATTAAAGGTAATGGACCATTTTAATAAATAAAATTTGCTTATATATAAATGAATGTTATAAATAATAATGATGAACTTATTAGAATTGGAATAATCTCAAATCCCTAGGAAATTAGTGGGGAATATAATTTTTTTAATTTATGAAAAATAATGGACATTTTTTCTAAATAAAATTTTCTTATATATAAATGAATGCTATAAATAATAATGAGGAACTTATTAGAATTGGAATAATCTCAAATCCCTCGGGAATTGGTGGGTGGGGAGCCATGTGGCATGAATCTATTTTTTTAATTATTAAAAGTAATGGACCATTTTTCTAAATAAAATTTACTTATATATAAATGAATTTTATAAATGATAATGAGGAAGTCATTAGAATTGGAATAATCTCAAATCCTTAGGAAATTGGTGGGTGGGGAGACACATGGCACGAATATAATATTTTAAATTTATTAAAAGTAATGTACCATTTTTGTAAATAAAATTTGCTTATATATAAATGAATGTTATAAATAACAATGATGAACTTATTAGAATTGGAATAATCTCAACATGGAAGAGATGATTAGAATTGGAAAAATCTCAAATCCCTAGGAAATTGGTGGGCGGGGAGCAACATGGCACAAATCTATTTTTTTTAATTTATTAAAAGTAATGGACCATTTTGCTAAATAAAATTTGCTTATATATAAATGAATTTTATAAATAATAATGAGGAACTTATTAGAATAAAAATAATCTCAACATGGAGGAACTTAGTAGAATTGGAATAATCTCAAATCCTTAGGAAATTGGTGGGTGGAGAGCCACGTGGCACGAATCTAATTTTTTAAATTTATTAAAACTAATGGACCATTTTGCTAAATAAATTTTGCTTATATATAAATGAATTCTCTCAATAATAATGAGGAACTTATTACAATTGGAATAATCTCAAATCCCTAGAAAATTGGTGGGTGGGGAGCCATGTGCCATGAATCTAATTTTTTAAATTTATTAAAAGTCAATGGAACCTAACAAAATCTATAATAAGTTGTTGATAAACATTAAAAAGAAGCATATGTTGAGCATATTCTTTTGAGATTCAATCTTGGCCCTCAATTAAACAAACAAACAAAAAAATCAACAAACCTCCTTCCATCTAAAGTTCATATATATAGGTCTATCAGCGAAATATTTTTATTTGTTTTATATGATAATTAGAAGAAATAATATAAATCATGGAATGTTTTTTTGTTGTTTTAATTTTAAGTTTTTTTTTTGCAATAATAATTATCTTTATATAATTCAATATCTAGTAGGCATTACCCTAATTATGTCATAAGGTGTTCCTCTTTGAAAATAACTCCTCTAGCTTCCACTTTGTACTATTCTACACCATTGAATGGAATGTTAGATGATTGAAGATTTTTAAGCCATCAGATTAATAGTTTATAGTTAAGAGAAAACTAATAATGAAAGTTGTTTCTTGCTGAAAAGTTTTTTGATGGCTTAACCGTTTCTTGATGGTTTCTCCATAAAAACATTTCTCTTGCAAGGATTTTCAGTGTTGAAATCAAAATATCGTTGTTTTGGGAGATGGACTCAGAGATTAGTAGGACTACCAGTCCTAAGTCGAAGAATGTTGTGGACTTGGAAGCCCAAGCCTTTCCTATTCTGACTAGCCCACCGAAGACATTGGTTGGCTTTGTTTTGGGCTCCATTTTGAATGTCATTGCTAAAATCCAGCATGAAAATTGTTTTATGTACTTAAAATTGGTTTTTTATTATGGATCGACGTTTGAACTTGTTATAAATGTCATTTGTTGATGGGTTCTGTGTTTGAACTTTGAGGTTTTAATCTTGTACAAAAGCGAGGTTTTACAAGGGTTTTGACTTTCTTTTTTAAAAAATATATTAAAATGCTTGAATGGATTTATTGAAATGTGTGGTTTTGGGTGTTGTGAAGTACATTCAAGAGTGGACGAGTATCCAGAACATTGGTTTGGGTTGAGTCAATCCAAGTATCAATGGGCTTTGAATCAGTGCCTAGAAATAAAAACATATGGTATGTGAATGAGTTGGGATTTTTAGAAATTTTTTGTCTATTTTACTTTTTATCTTTACTGGGTTACGAGATCATATTTCGATGTTTCTAGCAATCCTTCTATGTGATCTAGGATTTGTGTTTTCAGATTTTAGAAGTCATGAAATGGTATATTGATTACTTCGGTTGTTTTCTGCAACCTTGATCTATTGTTAAGAAATAGAGGAACATTGTCACACTTCAAAGATGGAGTTCTCACAAATCATAGGTTCATTAGCTATCACATTTTTTTAGTTCATAGAACCTTGTCCAATGCTAGTGGCCTTGATAACATATTGACACCCATATAAAAAATTGAGATTTTTTATACTCTCTAAATCTAAATGTCTTCGTCCTACAACTTGAGGTATAGAGGTTGTAGTTGTGAGAATCATTTTAAGAGTTGAAAGTGGGAAGTTGGTCGATGGTGTGGTGCTATGAGTACTTCTTAATTTCTCTGGGTGGAGATGCAATAATGACTATGCCTGCAGAAAAAAGGTTGTGTGTCCTTGATATGAATGGCTTACTTGTGGAAACATTCCATTGGGCTAAAAAATGTCCTAAAGAGCCACGTCCTGATCGAAAAGCTAGAAAGAATCAATTTATTAAGTTATATGAGTATAAAATTGTTAAATGTGGAAAGTTATTTAGTATTTCAAACTTAAAGTTGTGTAATATGTCTAGATTAGTTCTGGTCCATATTTCTCTTCTTATTTGAAATGTTGAAGATGATTTTCTAACCTTGATTTCAGTTTACAAAAGGCCTTTTTGCCACCAATTCATTGAGTTGTAAGTTTAGAATTTTGTTGTAGGAGTATGGTCATCTGCTCAAGAATAGATTTCTCTGGCATGCTTTTGTCTTTATTGTCCACAAAATTAGTAAATGGATGTTGATTGATTTTGTTTAGTTTCTTTTTTCTTACCCGGGAAGAACATTGACAAGCTAGTAGATTTCATAGTTGGAGATTTAAAAGAAAAACCGATATTTTGTCCGGTAAGCCTTGGAGCTTTCCTTGAAGATATGGTGAATTTTTTCTCTTTCTATGAGCTTTTAGGATGCAAAGTCTTGATTTTTAGATGTTAGATTAACATGAATTTCATTTTACTGAAAAAATGGACTCATTGTATGGTGTTTGGTTGGTCTAATTATCCATTGAAAGGAATTACTAGCAACAACAACACCCATTGAAAGTTTCAAGCCAATGGGACATCACTGCATGTGAAGTAGCTATATATATATGAACCAAAAGAAATATTGTGTATTTACCAGATCTCGTGGCCATTTTTTTAGCTTTGTCAGGAAGGCAACAGGTAAATATAATGGAAATTTGATAAAATTTCCAACTCAGATAAGCGTGGGCCTCGTGGCATAAATAAAATAATTCGAGAAACACAAAATTTAAATGGGTAGTTATCCCTCTAGAACGATTGGTATGTTTCACCACAATGCTACTTTGTGTTCAGAGAAGGGTTATTGATGTCTTAGTGACCCAAATTAGCATTTGATTCTTGAAATAGGAAATTGTTAATTAGAAAATTTGGAAGTGTATAGGTGTAGTATAGTCAACTAGCCCCAAGGGTTAGCTCAATCGGTCAAGCCGGGGCCTCGCCAATGGGAGGTCACAGGGTCAAAACCCGAAAGCTCTTGGGGTCAAGTCAGTAAATAGGCCGAGGGGTGTGACCCCCTTCAGGTGGGGTCCACCCTAGCGTTGTTCGATCCTGGACGTAGCAAACCCATTGACCATGGGTATCCGTGAACCAGTAGTGAAAAGAAAAGTATAGTCAACAAAATGTTGCAATGGTAGGAATGATAACCAATAGACAAAAATTACTACAGATGGAAAAAATATATATATTGAATGAAGAACATCATTAAAGGAAATTCATTAAATGATATTCCTAGTCTAGAGCAAGTTAATCAAGAAAACACTCATGACATATTATAATAAAATTTATTCCTTAGAAATTTTTATATGAATTGTGATTGTAAATTTATATGGGTAAACCCTCTCAAATCTTAGGGCACATATTCATGAGACAAAATATTTTTGAAGAAACATCCACCAAAAGTAATTGATTTTGTATCACGTGAGAGAACATTGATTTACAATATAGATTTTTTCTTAGCAAGGAGGGTAAATGTAAGGGATACTTCTCCACATTAGTGAATGACATCTCTTAGTAAATTTGTCTTGCTTAGACTCATGTGTAGGCAATATATATATCCTAAACCCCTTAAATGATCATTTTACGTTTCTTTTCACCAAGCATTTTTTTGTTGCATTTCTGAAGTGTGTCCTTGCTTAATGCCTTTATTGAAGATATGTGCTAGCTGATTCTCAGTTCTACACAATATCACCTCAACTTAAACGATTTGATCTGATATTTTGTCTCTTTGTTCGGAAAAGAAATAACACAAATGTAAAACAATAGCCAAGCCCTAACTAGGAAGCTAGATAACTTTCCCTTCAATAATGTAGAAATAACACATTAGTATATGGTGACATGTTGGGTATAAATGCCTCTTATCTATTGTGTAAGATAATATGTACAATATGTTCAAGTCTCAACATGTTTACATTACTTAGTACAATATCCTCATATTATAATAACACTTATTCCCTAAAGAAATTTATATGAATTGTGATTATAAATTTATATGGGTAAATCCTCTCAGATCTTAGGGAACACATGCATGAGACAAAATATTTTTGAAAAAACTTGCACCAAAAGTACTTGATTTTGTATCACGTGAGAGAAAATTGATTTATAGTATAGAATGTGCAATATCTTCAAGTATCAACATGCTTACATTACTCAGTACAATATCCTCATATTATAATAACATTTATTCCCTATAAATTTTTATATGAATTGTGATTATAAATTTATATGGGTAAACCCTCTCAGATCTTAGGGCACACATGCATGAGACAAAATATTTTTGAAAACACTTGCACCAAAAGTGCTTGATTTTGTATCACATTAGAGAACACTAATTTTGTCTTAGCAATAAATTTCGCAGGAGGTAAATGTAAGGGATGTTTCTCCACATTTGTGAATGACATCACTTAGTAAATTTGTCTAGTTTAGACTCATGTGCCTAACCCAGGGGATTCAAATTAGGCTAATTATCTAACCTAACCCCTTGGGTTATTGACGTCTTAGTGACCAGTTCATCCCATGTACAAAGCATATGTAAATTTTAACCCTGTACAAAAATTACCTATAAACAAACTATTAAAATAGAAAAAATTTACAAAATTTACCTATAAACAAATTCTTAAAATAGAAAAAATATACAATGGCCAGAACATAAAACAAATATACACAAAGATTTTTCCCTCGATCCCAAAACCGAGATAAACCCCAATCCACGGACCTTGGATTAGAACATAATCGTAGTTCCTTTGACTTAATCTATGAATACCATGGGTAAAAACCATTATGCCCAAAAAAACATACGTGAAAACCATCTTCAAAACCATGGTTAGGTCTTCCAACCATCTTTGGGTCCACCCCTCGTCCTTGGGTCTTCCCAACTATTATGGGGTCCGCATAAAATATTTTATTTTTTTCAAGTGACGCATCAAAAAAATATAACACACACCTAGTAGCATTTTTTTTTTTTTAATGTAATTAATGAAAGTAATGCCCTTTCCTTCTTTACGTATTTTTCATTAATCAATCCAAATGGTAATGAACACCATTTTCCCATGATAACAATATTTCAATAAAAAAGCAATCATCTTCTTACTTATGTAATGTCCCTTAATAATAATAATAAATAATAAATATTAATATTATATTATATTATTTATAATCAAATAAATAATAAACAATAAAGAAATAAATAATAGTAAATAGATATTAAATAATAAAGAAATAAAATCATAACAATAAATAAAATAGTAAATACAATATTAGAGTTCTAAATAAATAGATATAAAATAAACTATAAAATAGTAATAAAAAAGTAAAGTTAACAAAAAGTAAAATAAAATAAGAAAAGAGTTGACTAAAAGAACTATAAATAGTAAAAATAACTAAAGTTATCACAAAGTAAAAATGAAATAAAATAAGAAATAAATAAATTAAGAGAAAATTTAACTTAATTAAATCTTAAAATAAAATTAAAAAACAAAAGTTTGTATGTTAACACATGGAATGTGTGCATGCGGTTCCCTTCCAATGTTTGCTCTATTTAATAGACGGTGAAAAAGATGAGAGATCATTCCATGATTCTATCATCCATTCTCTTAGGAGAAAAGTGTTGTGAGATAAAGGATTCCCTGGCAGTAATACATTGATTGAGGGCTCGAGGGTGGCTAGTTGTAGTAAGATTTTGTGCAATTAAGCCTACAGTTGGATGGAGAGTCGTCCCCAAACTTTGTTGTGGTTAGCAGGATTCAAATAGTGTCAACTCCGAAATCACAAGTAAGGAAAACCATCGCCACATGTAAGTTGTCTCTGATCATATTCCCAAATGATGTTAAATCATTGATAAATTGTTTGTTGATTATAAATCGCATAATTAATCTAATTAGTTGCATGTTTTAACTTCAAGGTTGTTACATATGATATCAGAGCTTAGATACAACCCTTGAGGCCTATAAGCCCTATCATGCATGTATAATTTTAGTAAAATCTATTATATAGATTAGATTATTAAATTTTATTCTTAATTCATTTAAATTTTAAATTCTTTAATATTGTTTAATAGATTTGGGTATATTAATTTATGAAAAAGTGATTTTTTTTTAAATAAGAAATTTGGAAAGAACTAAAAAAAGTTTTTTAATTTTTATTTTACCTTTTATCCTCATATAAAATTAAAGAGATTCGTCAAACTATATCTGGGTGTATTTAGTGATACCGTGAATATTCAAAGCTCTACGTTTTTCCTAACTTACAACATTAATTTTCGAAAAAAAATAATAATAATAGATTTATAGAATCAAGTAGATGAGATCGAATTGTGTTTGAATTTTGAGTTGTGGTCAATGGCTTGTCCATTTGGGTCACCGAGCGGCTGTCAGTAACTTGTGGGGCATCTCACCAGTGAAGCTTCCACATTTTAAAATCCGTGTGCACCGAAACACACAGACCCACCAACTTAACACTTAACATATCTGATAGCTACCATATGCGTTGATTTATTCAAATTCAGCGCATGTAATTTACATAAAATAAAACTACCAGAATTTGAATTGAGTAGCAGTAAGAGATAAACGACATTTTGAGACAGTGGAGTGGCTTTTTAAGAAGTAAAATAAATCTATTATATTTAGCAGAAAATTATATAATAAATTGATTTAATGCGAAGGAAGTAGTAATAATAATTAATAGTTATGTAAAGAAACGTAAATTTTAATTGAATGTTATTTTTTATAATAATTTTTTATTAAAAATATAAAAAATAAATACATATTACATAATATAAATTGTATAGATATTATTAATTGTTATCTTAAATTTTAATATGTGTTTAAATTTATATATATATATTAATTTATATGTATTTAAAATATAGGTGTAGTTGACAAATTATATTCAAAATTGCGAATCTATGAATTTTATAGATTTCATAGTTGATAATAATTATTTCATAGTTGATAATAATTTGAGTGACACTTTGAATATAATTAATAATAATATTTTGAATAGTGATAGAATTTAATTTTGAATGTATATTAAAAAAACAAGAGTATTTTATTTACTTTGTGGAAAAATATATTAAACAAATTATATAGAAACGGATTGAAGTATAAATAGTTGCAATTGCAATTATTATTAAAAGCATTTTGAGGCATTAACACTGTTTAACTTTCTTGATTATTGATTGGTTACCTAATATATATTTGTTTATTAATTTAGGATGTCAATTTTATTTATTGTTGGATTTCTTTTGATATAGCTATTAAGGTGGTGGATATTAATAGATTAAAGTTGCATTTGACCTAGGGGGAATTATCTCGACCTTGTTGGCATTAGTTTTAGAATAACTGATAATATGGTGTCCTGATGTTGTGTCAATTATGATTTGATATCATAAATTTATTATAGGGGTACCAAGTTTTCTCATGATGCTCATCCACAATAGGTCATCTAAATCATAATTTCTTGACTATTTCGATAATGATCCCTTTAGTTATTTATGGGTTGGTAGCAATAATGTGATCATGTGCCTATGTTGTATCTTAGTTACTAACATTTTATCTTTTAATAGAATTAATGTAAGAGTTTGACCTTGCAAGGGTGTAGATTTGTGTGATTTTGGATTTCATTTACAGTTGGGAGTATCATTTATGTAATGATATAGATGCAATTTGTATGATTGAAAATATATGTGATTTAATTCTCAAAGTCATTTGGGCATATCAAAAGTTTAATTGGTCAACATTGCTCTGATGATGTCACCCCTTGAAATTTAACAATGATGACTATACCCCTAGGTAAATAGTTAACTTCCTATTAGAATGAACAAGAAATGATTATTGAAAAATAATTGATACCTTGATGAAAACATGACAATAATAGTATTCAAACAAAATATGGATTTTAAACTTTTGTTAAGAATTGACACAAAAATTTGAGAAAAATTAAAAAAATAAATGAATTATAATGATGATTTTGCCCCTTTTTTAATTAAATATATGTGATTTATTAAAAAAAACAAAAACAAAACGCTTAACTGAAGTGTGACTTACGATAATAATAAAATGAAAGCGAAACATGCAAATTTAAACCCAACCAAGGTGTAACAAAGAGGCTTAACAAAATAAAATTTATAAAAATCTCATGTTTAAACCTACACAAGCTTCGTGGTCATGTAATACGTGCATGGGTAGCCATTCTTAAAAAAATAAATAAATAGAAATGAGTTGCATGTTTTATCATTAACATGCTTTAGCATTGTAACCCTTATCATCATAATATAATGATATAATAACGTGAAAGGTGTTTAGTAAACATTATTAAATATTTCATGAGTGAAATATATGTTATATATAATCTAATAAAGTGAAAGGTGTTTAAAGAAAATCATTAAATATTTAATTAGTAAAGTATATGTTATATATTTAATGTTTAATGTTTAAAAATAAGTGTGTTATTAATGCATTAAATGAGGTAACTTTTATTAGGAATGTGATTTTTAATATATTTGAATATATTTAAATTCAGTTGAAATTACATTTTTGGGAATTTTTATGGGGATATATATAATGTGAAACTCCTCATTAGTTTTCATTACTTTATCTCCCATTGCTACTTGAGAGTTGGTCTGAACACTGAACATTGCATTCTTCTGTCTGTGGTTGCGGCTTCGTTCATTTATGGGTTTTTTCGTCTCCGTTGTGGATGGAGTGAACATCAAAAATTACCTCGATATTGCCTTGTCAGGTTCCGCATGTGTTCTTCCCTCTGTGGCTGCGGCATTCTTCCGTCTCTGTTACGTTCTTTCGTCTACGGCTGCAGCTACGTTCATCTGCAGGTTCTTCCATCTCTGCTGTGGTTGGGTTCTTCTGTCTCTGCATGAGCAGATCTACGGCTCCAAATCTGCTTCTTTGTGGTGCTCTTCGTAAGCATTATTAGTTCTCCATAATGGCTCAGATCGTTGATCTCAGATCTGCGAAAATAGATATGTGAGCAAGTCCTCCTTTACGTGGGCATCTACAGATCGAGTGCTTCATGAAGCAAAAGTCGGTGATTTATTTTTATCTGGAGCAGGATTTGATTCCTGGTACTAAAAGCAGAATTTTTCCTACCAAGGTTTGTTGCAGATTAAAAGACTTACTGAGACTCTGCTGCTGGGTTCTATATCTAATCTTTTGCAGCTAGATCTAGATCGAGATCTAATCTTCTGCCTTATTTCTTTGCGGCTAGGTTCTAGATCTAATCTTCTGTGGCTAGATCTATATCTAATCTTCTGCCTTATTTCTCTGCGGCTAGGTCTCAGCTTTCTACGGGCAAATATGGCTCTCAGCTTCGCGAAAATAGTTGTTGGCTCAGTTCCGTCCACTTCTGGAGGGCAAGCTCCTGCCCATATCGTCAATGAAGCCCCAACTCCCACTGTCTAGTTGGTCCAGGCTTCTCTCGATGAGGCTTTGAAGTTTTTCGAAAGTGCCCTAATCTGTTGGTTCAATGGTTTTTGGCCACAGTTGACAACTCTCCACAATTGGATCTTGAAGGTATGGAAGCTGTCATTTCTAATGAAATTAATATCTACCCCAGTGCTAGGGGTTTCTTTATAGTAGATTTTGAAAATCCTGAAAGCAGGCAATGTATTCTAGATTTCGGCCCTTGGTCATGGGAAAACTCAAGCCTATTCATGAAGCCATGGAACCCATCATTCGATCCCTCAATGGTAGTCATAACCTCAACACTAGTTTGGGTGAGATTGCCAAGCCTACCCTTGCATCTTTGGAATCTCTCCTCTCTAAAAGCCATTGGGAATGCAATTAGGAAATTTTACTGCAAGTGCCCAGAAACAGAGGAATATGCCAGAACCACCTATGCACGCATCTGTGTGGAAATTGACTTCAGCACCAGTTTTCCAGTTGAAATAAACCTAACAAGTAAAGATTATGTGTGGAATCAGAAACTAGATTATGAAAGTGTCCTCTTGAGATGTCGATCCTACTTTGATACGGGCCATCTAGCCAAAAATTGCCCAAAAGCCTCCGAGAAAAATTCTGCCTAAAAAAACCACCACAGATCTACATGGTGGGAAGGAGCATAAAAAGAACACTACACTGTCATCAAAGAAGAATACTCTAGAGAAAACTCTGAATCACAAGAAAGAAACAACTCTCAAGACAAGCAAGGAGAAAGCCCCACCCAACAACAAAAAAGTGAACTCGACAATCCCTCAAGCATCAACAATTATGAGGATTCGAATACCGCACAAAATAAATCTTCATCTAACAGCAAAGTAGATCTCCTAGACCAAACTTCTTCTCCATCTATCTTCAAGAGGACGAACATAAGAGATCGCAAAGCTAAGGCACCAATGTCCCAAGGACCAGAAGAGATGAAGGAGATGCAAGATACAGGAAGTTGGAAGGCCGTAGAGAAAAAAAGGAAAGCTACAGCATCAATCTTTCCAAGAAAGACGAGGAGCCAGACAATTGAAAACTAAGAAAATTATAGGTCCGATAGACCAATTTGGTCTCAATGGACGTTAACCACTATCATCATCATCATAAATTTTGTAGTATACTTGTTATGTGGAAAATAATTTTTTTATATATACAAATGGAATTGATTTTTTATGAATCATGATAAGAATGCTTATAGTGTATTATTGTTCCATATTTGATAAGTATTGAGATTATTCTCATATTGATGATGTTTCATGATATGGTGGTATGAGGATAATGATGCACATGTGGTTCTTATTTATATAGTTGTTACTATAATGATGATGTATGTTTATGATGTTATGTTGAGGTATATTGACATGTGGTTCATTTATTATGTGATGATACGTGTTTGATGTTGAATGTTGATGTTATAACTTAGGAGGATATTATAATGTGAAACATGTGGTAATTGTATGTATATTTATGACATGCATAATTTTGTGATAACAATTATGTTATGTTCTATGATGACATGCAAGACTTGCCATGTGGATTATTTTCTATGATACTATGACGTTATAGCTAATGCATTGGATGTATGTTGAGATGTGGTGATTGACAAGAAATCCACAAGTGGGCTGAGAGGGCTAGTTTATTTGATGATCTCATAGGAGCCCATACCTGCGAGGGAAAAATATGTAACACCATATGGGTTGGGGACAAACTCAATCAACAGTACATATGTGAGTGGTTCCTTTGTCTTGTATAGCTCTTGACGAATAGCTCTTGAGGGGCTATGGGACTATCCTGAGGAGGCCAAGCGCCTGATATTGTAGGTTAGGTGCCTAATATTGGATTGGGATGCCGAAGTCTGGTGGGGGTGTAAATACTTCGATGCCTGGGGTTGTGCACCTTAGTAGTTGTGGAGGGAGTGGGCCAGCTTTTTCGAGATGCTCGGAGTCATTGAGTACTGTACCGGATGCTTGCCTTGGGGCAGATGAGATCTGAGTCAAGTGTGAACCTTGGGGCCAGCCTTGGACTAGGATACAGACTCGGGAGGCTTATGCCTGGTTCCGAAAGTGGGAAAAATAACAAAGATTCCTTGAGATTTCCCGAGTGTTGTAAAAACTTTCGATGCTTGTTGGTTATACTAGTTCAGCAGAGGGTATAGGGCAAACATGAAGTAATAAATAACTAACTAAATAAAATGTTAAATGATTCAATTTAACTTTGGGACGAAGTTCCTTAAAGAGGGGGAGTATGTAATGTCCCCTAATAAAATAAAAATAAAATAGTAATGAATAATTATATTATATTATTTATAAGCAAATATAAATAAACAATAAAGAAAAGATAATAATAGTAAATAGATAATAAATAATTAAAGAAATATAATAATAACAATAGAATAACAATATTAGAGTCTAAAGAGTAGAATATAAAAGTAAAACTATAAAATAGTAATAAAAAGTAAAGTTAACAAAAAGTAAAATAAAATAATAAAGAGTTAACTAAAAGAACTATAAAACTAGTAAAAATAAGTAAAGTTATCAAAAAGTAAAAATGAATAAAATAAGAAAGAAATAAATTAAGAGAAATCTAACTTAAGTAAATTTTAAAATAAAAAAATAAAAGTTTCATGTTGACACATGGAATGTGTGCATGTGGTTCCACTTCCAATGTTTGCTCTATTTAATAGATGGTGAGGAAGATGAGAGATCATTCCGTGATTCCATCATCCATTCTCTTGGGAGAAAAGTGTTGTGAGATAAAGGATTCCCTGGCAGTAGTACGTTGATTGAGGGCTTGAGGGTGGCCAATTGTAGCAAGATTTTGTGCAACTGAGCCTATGGTTGGGTGGAGAGTCGTCCCCAAAACTTTGTTGCAGTTAGGAGGATTCAAATAGCGTCAACTCTGAAATCACAAGTAAGGAATATCATCGCCACATGTAAGCTGTCTCTGCTCATATTCCCAAAATTTGATCTTAAATCATTGATAAATTGTGTGTTGAGTATAAATCACATAATTAATATAATTAGTTGCATGTTTTAATTTCGGGGTTGTTACAACATACCTTGAATCTACATAGTGGCAGTTGTTTTGGGGAAGGAAATAATGGTCAAAAACAAATTTACTTGTGGGCCAAAGAGGCTTATATGATGAATTTAGAGCCTCTTAACAAAAAAAAATGATGAATATTTATACTACTACTGGAAATATAGAAAATCCTCTGCCTGTAGTTGTTGACAACAATCTCTAATAAGGGGACACAATCAACAATAATTTATTCCAACTATGAGGGAAAATTTATCAAATTTTCCTTGTTGCTCCTTGGGGAAGCACACAACCAAATTTCTATTGAGTGGAATCAACTACTTATTTATAGATAAACAACGTGTTGGAGAACACCAATGTGAATAATATGAGAACCCAAATGGAAACTTATTGCTGCCAGTCTTATCAACAATGATGAGATCCTTGCATATATTATGAGTGAAATGCACTTTCTCCATGGATCTTTCTTAGACATGGATCTTTTTGAATCCAAGAAACTACTTCTTTAGGGCATGGTGATTGGTTGGGAATGAGGACAACAAAAACAAGACATGACCACCATCTCTTGGGCCCTCGTTTCTCATTTCAGCATGGACTTCCAAAAACAATTTTTGGCATTTGGTGTGGGTTATTTTGAGAGCCTCACAAGAATTTGATGATCTGTGAGAACAACTATGTTTTCCATCCATGGGAAGAGAGATGAGCTTGGGGGTGTGGACTAATTTTTGCTTGAATTTTGTATAGATCATGCCACCATTGAACAAGTAAACAAATTTTACAATGTATAATCTACAAGTCCAGCTAGGGTAACCTATGGCTCTATCTTACCAGAAACGAGCAATGGAAAATGAAACCAGAGAAGACAACAAGATGAGAAATGAAATTTTGAGGTTTTGCATTCAAGAAACGTGGAGAGATAAAGAAACAAGAAAAATATGAAAAAATTAAGTACAATTGTTTTGAAGTAAAGTCTAGCCTAAAGAGCGATCACACTCAATTTTATAAAAGACTACAAATTAGAACAAACTCTTTGTAAATAAAATCTAAAACCTAATTAGAATACACAATCTCAATAAAACATTAACCACTTATAACAATATTTTTATAATATAAAAAATAATATATGAAATAAAACTTAAAAATATACCATTTCAACATAACCTTAATCACTTTTAAGAGAATGCAAATAATAAACTATATGAAAATATTCGATTGTTTTGGAAATAACATTTTCTATTTTTCTCAATGTCCAAATAATAAACTATTTAAACATATTTGATTTTTCTCAAAATGCTTTGGCAAGAGAAGAAGTTTCTCTAATAGAAATTTGTGACGTTGCTTCTTTCGAAGAAATACATTCTTGGCTAAGTGGCCAAAGGGGGTTTGTATAGTTCTATTTCAAATCCTCCAATGGCTGGTCACATGGATGACCGTTCTGACGGCCTCCAATGGTTGGTCACATGGATGACCATTTTGAGGGATTTTTACTACAAGACAACGAGTGCAAGGTTTTGGTTTTGAATCCCAATCAGTGGATCTCCTAGTGGTAAGACGAAAAACGCTTAGATCAATTCGTTATGGAAAGAGTGGCCATGGTGAGTTATCATGCGCTAATGGTAGGAAAGAGCCTTATCCATATTATGACCCAAAATCTATCCTATATTCCAAATAATTGATTATGTTTATAATTAAACCATCCTATCGTAGGATGGGTGTAGAAAACAATGTTTCCCTTGTCGTCCCGTTTCTAGTGCATTTTTTTCCAAAAACTATGTCTATCGTCCCATTTTTAGCAACAAAGTTATCGCTGGATCCAACTTCATGTTCATATTATTCATGGGGATTTTTGCAGAAAAATCTTGTGGGTACCAAGTTACAAACAATCTCCCACCTACAAAAGACAAAGATCTAAGCCCCAATCACCATGTATTCATAATTTCACAAATCTAGAAAATATAGAGCTCATTCAAAAAAATATTTTTGCAGTGAAATTTATAAGGGCTTGTCTCAAAATTGAAAGTTGTAAAAACATTAGGTGTTTGGTGCTTGATGATGTCGAATAAGATGTAACAAGGTCATTTATAAAAATATTATTGTTCAGTGTGTGCTTCTGTGGAATAAGATCTGATAATATGATCTATTTGATTGTTGAAGGTATGAGAATTATGTTTTTGAGTTCACTTTTGATTTGGTGGAGTGTAGGATCTCCATGCCTAGCAAATAAAACAAGAAGGAAGAAACTTAATTAATCATTAATGAATAATTATTCAATCCTATAACAATCATTAATTCGAGGAAGGCATAAATGTAAGAGCTTCACGCACAGAGAAAGCTAAGGATTGGGCATTATGACAAAAACAAAGGACTCCCAAGTCCAAGAAACTTGTTCCCGAAGACATGGCTTTTGTTGCTCCACTTTATGAGGAGATAAAGAGATGCAGTTTCATCTCTTCATAGAGTGGTATGATCTAATTAACATTTGTTTTAATGGGGTCCTTATTTTTCTTGAATTGAGACACTTGTTCTAGGTTGACTTTATTTTGTTTGAATTTCACTATTGGTTGCAATTTACAAACTTTGAAGGAAAGATCATGGCTTTGGAATGAAAGTATTTCTCAATATTTTTCTTCTTGAAATTTTGCAAATCCAACTTATATAGCTTATCACAATCCAGAATGGGGTGTATCTATCCATGATGACATGTGGAAATTCCCATCGACTCTTTTCCTCATTGACATTCTAATTATTCTACTTCATAATTATTGTGAGATTGGTGTTTAATATTTAACCATGGTGGTATGTTTGAGCTCTAAGCTTAGCTAGTCCAAATCAAAAATCTTGGAGCTAATTACTTCAATTCGATCATGTAGAATGTTGTTTGAGATTTTATATTTGATGGGTGCACATGTGGGAATGAATTGAATAACAATATTGAGCAACCGTGAAGCCTTTAGGTATTATTTTCTTCTCACCCCTATTTTTTTTCTCTTGAAACCTTCATTTGGGCATCTTTCTGCGGTTCTTCTTGATCTCAGTTCAAACAAATTTTGCAGAGATGCATTTGTTGGGTTTGATCCCACCATTGCGGAAACCTTCAATGAGAGGAAAATTGGATCAATCAATTGAGAGCATGGCATCATGGATGTAGCCAAAATCAGAGGGATAATTGAGAATGTCAAACACATTATTGAGATATCTCTTACCTCTTGCTCACTATTGTTTCCTTCTTTTGAAAACAAAGAATTTAGTATTGTAGGGCTATTATGGTATTGCAATTAGCAATGCTTGTCCATATTATAAAGCTTTGAAAGCTCTGATGATTTCTTACATATTTGGGGATTGAAATTAGATATCCTCTTTGCATTTTTTGCTTTATTTTCCTATAAACTTCCATCTGGATTAGCCTACCATGGTTTTTTATATCTTTTCAGTACTGGAATTTAGATATCCCCTTTATGTTGTTTGTCTTTTTTTCCATATAAACTCTCATCTTTCTCTCATTCCTTAAAGAGTTTGCATTAAAAAATCTATTTTTTTCTTCTTCTTGATTTTGTTTTGTTTCTTAAACAATATTTCCTAAGGTTGAGCTTTCTCTAAGATTTGTATTTTGACATGTCTTCTCTTGGATTTATTCATACTGAAAAATAATTTGTCGCATTTGACAAATACACATGGGACTTCCTGAATTTTAAGCCCATTGTGAACAAACATGAGTATGAAAGGACCATTCATAGGAATTCATTCAAAGTGGAAGCTATTAGCAAGGATCCGACGAAGTGAAATTTCCACTTTATTTGTCCGACAATCATGTACTCCTTCATGCAAGTTGTAGGTTTGACTAATGATCATCTTGTAAATTTCTTCAGACATGAAGAATACCTTAGGCTATCGTAGCAAGAGAGTTGCAACTAGAGTGAATTTCAATAACCAATGTTACAGATTCAGCCAATTGTATTGTTTTTAACTAGGCTATTAAGATGCTTATGACAAAGTTTGCTCTTAATGAAGATCCATCTCCATATTTGAACAAATGTGAGTCGAGAGTGAGACTTCTACTGACCAAATGACAAAAGCAGTAGGTTCTATGAATTCTTGGATTGAATTATTTGTATATGTTAAGTGTTGTACTCTATTTTTTGTACTTTATACAAAATTAAAAATAGATATCCATATATATTGCAGTAGAAGCTCTGAAGAAACAAAAACAGCTTCAGTTGTGTTTTTTTTTTTTTTTTTTTTTTTTTTTTTTTTTTTTTTTTTTTTTTTTAATTTATAGCTTGACATTCTCTTTACATCACCATATGTTGGAAGAGGATCTTTAGTTTCTCCCATGTGTTGTAATGGCCATGTTGTAGTAGTTCTCTTAGCTTGACCACGAAGGAAATGACATTTTACTTTGTTGATGATAGAATTTGTTAATCAAATTAATATAAATGGTTTTTACCATAATGAATATGGCCTTATCATCTTTTCATGTGTCCTATGTTCCATAATTTCTCTGTTTTCCCTTTAAAAATTTGTTAAGATCTTTATCATTGTTAAATTGATTTTTAGCTCGCAAACCTCTAAGCTAAAACATAGATTCTTAGTTCAGAAAGCTCTAAGCTGAAACATAAGGTCATATTCATGCTTATTAGGTACTAAGAAATCTTCATTATACCAACTGTTTAAATCTGTCAACTAAATACCTAACAAGTTTTCATTTTTTAAGATTCTTTTCTTCATGAAAACATAAAGTTGTGCTCTTGGAAGTCTTCAAAGAACAAACTATACTACTCTTGGAGTTCTTTTCTCAATAGCCTTATTTTACTACCCTTGAAGTGATGAAAACCACTTCTCCATCTAGTTTTTACCATCTACACAAAGAAAAAAAGTGACCAACTTCATATCAACTACTGAAATATAAATCAGTTCCTTTTAAGACGCTCAAAAATATAATGAAAACTTAGTAGATTAAATAATCTTTCATAGGTCAAGAACCCATAAATAAAAATTCATACTTACTGAGTATGCAATCAAATCAACATAAAATGGTTAATGATAACCATATAAAACCCTCATCAATATGGAAGTAGGATTTGTACAAAATCTAGGTTCATTGTAGTAGAATATTAAGATTCTTCGGGTTGGAAAGAAGAGTACCTAAAGAAAAGATAACATATAACAACATATTCTCAAAAGAAAAAATATTGATGCATGAATGACACATAATCTGTCAATTCAACCTAATATCTCATCACCTAGCAATGGAAAGAAGGAGATAGAAAGATATAAATCAAGAAAAGTCTATGCTTCCTTTCTAGGCAAGGAGAGGTTGATGATGAAGTGCATATGATGTTGTGATGTATTGTATATCAAGAAGGACAAAAAATTAATAAATAATGAAGATTTGAATAAATTTTGGGGCCATTATTTTAAAACCAAGGTGAGGTGTTCTCTTTTGATGTGAAAAAGAAGTATTTTCATAGTGGTTATGGACCACACTTGATTTTCAAGATAAAATAGTTTAAATGTTGTTGTATGATCTCTACAATATTTTCAACTGCATGACATGGGTTAGATTTACTTAATAAGAATATGTTGGATTAAAACAAGAACATGACAGACACCAAGGAGATTAATGGTAAAGAGCAATGTGATATTTTGAATAGTTCCAAAGATCATGTGAGTTAACATTCAAAAGAGAAACACAGAAAAAATTCTCAAGAATAGATGTAAGTGATGCTATTCTTGGGTTCAATATTAGATTGGATATATGTGCATTTTTATTCAAGGGTAGTTCTTAATTCACATAGAAATTCAAAATTTATTTGCAAAAGCGTTATAGTCCTTTATAGACACATGTTTCAAAGTATAAAAAATTCTGTACTAATTAAGGTTTATCTATAGCGGGAGGAAGTGATCAAGAAGAGATATGAAGGAATTGTATCAAAACGACCTCTGATTTCAAAGGTAGCAAATCACAATCTATTTCTTTATTTATGAGGCATTAATGTTGGCATAATCAAACAAGGTCTTTAACTTCAACATAGGCCTCATGATTTGTAAGGCTAAAAGAAATAGTATTGCAATAAGATTTCATTGTAGCCTTTTTTTGATATTTTTTTTGTCTATATGTCATTTCCTTACGACCTTTCATTTACAATCTCTGGTGTAATTGCTAGTAATTATCTTTACGTAAATCAAGATATTGCTAGTAATTATCTTTAAATAAATCAAAATATGGTAAGAGTTAGCCTCTACTCTAGTCCAAATTTAACATATATCTCCAAATATGTAAATTATGTAAAATTTCTCTTTATTACATCGTAAGAAATTTTCCTTTGGAAAAACTCCCCTAAATGCCAGTCGGCACTATTGTTCACCATCATATTCATTATTAGACCATTGAACAATGATCTTCCCTCGTATTAAACCGTTAATAAAACAATTAATTATTACTAAACGTAAACATGAAAACATTAAGAAAACATAAACACGAAGGATATTTTGTTCAGCATGGTTGCAGATCTCGGGAAGAAATATGAACAGTGTTGTTGTGAAGGCCACGGCTGTTACTAATTACAGCAAAGGAGGATCCGGCACGGACTTCAACTGCGTCGGGACTCTTATTGCACGCGTCGGTTGCTGGTCTCTTCTCAAAGGAGGTCGCTTTACCTTAGATTCCACTCCCTCCTCCGCCGCGTTATAATTTGAGGTACCTCCTGTTGTCTGTTGCATTGGCGTTGTTGACTGTTGTATTATTGGATTTTTCACATTTAAGGCGTACCCAATTCGATTTATCTTTTGCAATGTTGTCTAATATGGCATGTCTTCCAGAGAAACGATAATGAAATAGAGATATGGTTGGATAGTGTATCGTTCCAGCCATTTATTCCAGACCAATGGCAAGCACACCAAGAAGCCAATATCGGACAGCTATTATATTACCCTAGGATTCCAATTATTAACATTAAAATTTATTCAAAATGCACTTTCTCTGACAGTAACAGTGCACATATAATTTTTTAATTACTTTATAAATGACCATTTAATAGTTGGTTTTGCTCGCAAGAATCCGCAATCCACCTCCATTCAAGTTTGACAAGTCATTCTAAAATGAAATTTTTTAATTCCATTATGAATCATTCTCTTTCCTAAATCATTCTCAAATGGAAACCTAGTTTGGAATTTTGTCTATAATTTTGTCTATGAAACTTTATCGACTAAAAATTTTATTTTTTTAGATTTTCTTGTCTATTCATTTTCAATGAGCTCAACAATGTTCATGAAACTTTGTAAACTAAAATTCATTTTTCCAATTTTCTTGTCCATTCATTTATAATCAAAATGTTTGAAATTGGGTTTACCTTATATAAATAAATGAATATAATGTTGGTTGAAATTTAGCTTGAGTTTGTGTTATATGAATATAATTTTAGACAAAAATTGAGTTTGTATTATATGAATATAATTTTAGTCAAAATTGAGTTTGTATTATATGAAGGTGATTTATTGCAGTTTTAATGTTGGTTGTTTGACTTTGCTTTTTTCTATCACATGTTGGAAATATTTCGAAATCTGCAATCAAAATACACACAGATAAATTCTTATTGTCCATTGAATTTCTGAAATATTCAAAAAATTTCAATCCAAATACATATAGATATTACTAAAACATCCAAAATTATAATTTAGTTATTCAGAATTGTAATTTAATTATCAATAATTATTAGGTAGATATTAGAGATTTAACCTCCAGGGAATATTTTAAAATATTCTTAATTAAATTAAAGGTTAAAATTTATCTTCAAAGTAGTTATAATAATTGTCCAATAAACAAGGGTCATATGAAATGAGTTTTTAAGTTTTTGGGCATATAGTATTAATAAGCCATAGTATAAATCCTATTTATAAATTACTAATCTCCATGATAAAGAAGAGGAGTGAATTTGCTTAAAAAGATATTGTACATATGTTTAACTCACCTATTAATTATTTTAATAAACAATAATAAAATTATTTAAAACAAAATTATAATTTAGTTGTTTTTTATATTTTATTTAAGTAAGAAAGAATAAGATGTATAAAAAATGTTTTGATGTCTATCCATATAAATGTTACATTTGATATAACCTTACCTTTGAAATGAAAATAAAATATGCTATCACTTTTTTTTGTTTCATTTAATTTTTTTTTATGTCTATGCCCTTATAGTATTTTTTATTATATTATTTATAACATTGCTTTTGATATAGGTTTAAGTTTCACATTATTTTGCACTAGGCTAAAAAGGGTGGAAATGTTGGCCCATCATCCTCCATCTCAACATGCTTTGAACATTACAATGGATTTTTTTGAACTTTATCTACAATATAAAGTCTGGTGGGTTGTTAATTAAGATGGCTACATATTACAGTAGCAAGGGACATTTCATTGTGCATGTTGTCAATACTACAGGGCATTGATTGAAAGGCGCCAAACTATTCATCAAGCAAACCAAGAGGGACATCCCCATAGGGTGCACTATAGAAAACACTATACCGAACAACAATGTTTATCAGGTGGATTTAATCACTAAATTATTGTGTTAATACTCCAGTTTTCGCTTTTTATTCATCTCGATGTAAGTCAATTTGATTCAAAAATTATCCTATCAATGCTTCATGTTTGGTTGAATTCTTTTTTCCTCTGAAGCTAATATATTCTGATTTCAGAAATGGTTTCTTAAACGTTTCAACGTAGCAACATTTTTGAAGGAGCTAAAATGGCATAACACCGAGCCTGAGCAAGGGCAAGAGAATTACAGAGATGTAGATGCCATGGTGAGCTTCTGCAAAGGAAACAATATAAAGATGTGGGGCACAACATAGTGTGGGAGGATCCAAATATGTTATGCAGTGGTTAAATAATCTAAATGTCCAACAACTCCAACAGGTAGTGGACAATCGAGTCCATTCAGTAGTTAGAAGTTATAAGGGCCAAGTCATCCAATGGGATGTCAAGAACAAGATGCTTCATTTTTCATTTTTTGAGGACAAGTTAGGGACCAATGCCTCTGCAAATATCTTCCATTGGCTCAGCAATTAGATCCCCGACTACAATATAATCGAGACCTGCAATGACATGGCCGCCATACCCGATGCAAACGTGCAGAAACTGCATGATATTAGCCTATGGGGATGTTTGAAGGAATAGGTTTGGAATCCCATTTTTCAAAGCCTAACCTACCGTTAATGAGATCTGTATTGGACAAATTAGGGTCTTTGGGTCTGCCAACTTGGCTAACAGAGGTTAATATTGATAAGAACGTGCATCAAACTACACATGTAAGCAAGATTTGTGGTCCAAAATTTCCTGATTCAATAAACTAAACCCTCCATGAATCTCATGTTTAATGGTGTAACAGGCCGAGTATTTGGAACAAGTATTGTGCAAAGGATTTTCTTACCCTGCTGTGGGAGGCATAGTCGTTTCGTCGGCTTGGACGCCTCCCAGTGAATGTGACAGGATGTGTCTCATTGACAACAATTTCAATAATCTATCTCCAGGCAATACGGTGGACAAATTGTTAAAAGAATGGAAAAGCAAAAGCATTAGTGGTTTTACTGATCATGAGAATGGGACCTCCAAATTTTCAGGATTTTACGGCAAGTACATCGTCACTGTAAAGCATCCCCACATTACTTATACTAATTCTTTCAAGATCTCGAGGACATCTGAACAACCATAACACATTGGTGTTGTTGTGTAAATATCAATGAAACTATTGTAACCTGCGGCAAGAATACAACAATAATAATGGTCAACATTAATTATATAAATATAAAGAATTAAATAAATATATATAACTAGTATTGCATAAACAATGAATTATTAAATATAAGTAATGCAATCATAAGTTAAAATTAGCAATTTCACTTAGTCAAAAGGAACATCGAAGCCATGTTTAGGGCGCGTAAAGCCATGGATTTACCTGAGCAATGTTAACTTTGGCGGATTGTCACTAAACCATGACTCACGATTTTCTTTTTAAATGACAAGACCAACCCCACCTCGCTTTTCCGCCTCTTCTCTCCTCCATAAACATAAAAAATAATAATAATAATAAATAGAAAATATAAAATTATAATAAAAAATTGAAAACTCAAAAATTACAAAAAAAAATTGAAATAGTTATGGAAAAAAATTGAAAAAATTAAACCGTGTCTTTTTGTGTAAGGTAAATGTGTATTTAAATTAAACTACATGTTTTGTGAATGACGTATATTTGAATTTAAATGTATCTCTTCACTTCATTTACAAATGTATATTTCTACTTAAAAAATAACCATATAACTATGATGTAAACAACTTATTTTTATTTAATGTGATTTTTTTAGATATTTCAATTTCATTTTTTTAAATCATTTTATCTTATATTTCAATCATTGCATAATGCATTATATATATAATATTATATATTAATTATCATAATATTTATACACTTGAATATTTACTTTTCCCAATAAAAATAGTTTTTTAAGCTTTTCAACTTTTTTTTAGATTTTCATCTTTCTTGCAATATTTTTCAAAGATCACTAGTATACAAAATTATTCTTTATATACCAATGTTTTAAAGTTCCTTAACTTTCTTGCAAAAATTATTATACAAAACTACTATTTATATATTAGTGTTTTAATAAAAATCTTGCTTTGTTTACAAATTCCTCTCTCAATTTGAATGTATTTGTT
Source organism: Pinus taeda (assembly GCA_000404065.3). Taxonomy (NCBI): domain Eukaryota; kingdom Viridiplantae; phylum Streptophyta; class Pinopsida; order Pinales; family Pinaceae; genus Pinus; species Pinus taeda. Next base: position 42,570 of record APFE030974305.1, on the reverse strand, counting down.
TTGAGTGAATAAAATTATTCATACTTGATATTACACATTTCTCTTTACAAATGTTATATTATAATTAAGTTTTATGGATTGGAAACATGAAACTATCTCTAGTTTCTCACCATTGAATATAATGGTAATTACTATCTCAAAAACCTATTACTAGCAATTACACCAGATGTTGCAAAGGAAACATTGTAAGGCAATAGCATATACAACTAATTAATGTTTTTTTGACAATTGTTGAAAGACAAAAATATCAACAAAAGGAAAAGACATGTTACAATGAAATCTTACTACAATGAAATGTTAAAGATTTGAAAGGCGGTTGAAATGTGAACGTCTATAATGGCTTTGATTAAATTCAACTGTTATCAAAATGTAAATCTTATATCAACAAAAGGAAAGGACATGTTACAATGAAATCTTACTACAATGAAATGTTAAAGATTTGAAAGACGGTTGAAATGTGAACGTCTATAATGGCTTTGATTAAATTCAACTGTTATCAAAATGTAAATCTTTGAAGTGGCATTGACCCCTTCAACAAAGCTTTTAAACGTCCGGAAATTTAAATGGTGAGAGATGCTTTAAATTAATTTTATTATTATTATTATTATTTTAAATTTTAAAATAAAATTTAAATACATATTATTTTAATGGAGTAAAGAGCTTGTCATTATAATAATTTATTGTTTAATATTTCATTATTTAGACAAATAAAAGTAATTAAATTAAAAAATAAATAAAAATGATGAATGGATTTAAATTATATAAAACTAAAAAACATAAGAAGGTTGAAAATGTATTTAAATTATTAAATATATATGTATATGCATTAAAAATTGTGAATGATGAATGGATTAAATTATATAAACTAAAAAACATAAGAAGGTGAAAATGTATTAAATTATTAAATATATATGTATATGCATTAAATTTTGTGTATTCATAACTAATAAAGTGAAAATTAATTTTTTTAACTTAAATCATTTTAGAATAAGAGTTATATTATTTTTAATGTTTGTTTTATAGCGATATTTTAAATCAATATAATAACAATATTGGAATAAAGTAAATGTTTATAATAAGTGAATAAAATATTTACATCTTAATTTGACAATATTAAAAAATAGTATTTATTTATAGTGTGTATCAAACTTTCATTCCTTGGAATTGAAGCTCCCAAAAACTTTCAAGTTCCCAAAATTATTCGAGTCAATTAGAAATGTTTCATTTTCATTCCTAAATTCTCCACAGATATGTGAAGAGAGAGAGAGAATGAATATAAAAAAATATTTAAAGTGATTCCTTATCCAATAAACAATGAATTGGGATTTTCAAACACCAATTTAATGCTTTACTTAGTTATATCTTTAAAACTTATATATATGTGTGTGTGTGTTTTAAACACATTAAATTTTAAGTGAATGGAATTTAATGATATTTTTATTTGACAAAATAAATTTATGTGATCAAAATATTTATAATTTCATTCTACATTCATATTCTCCTTTCTCCTAAAAAAAATATTAGAAATTGTAATAATGCAGTTCACACAAGAAGAATTTGCAGTAACATAATATATGTAAGTACAATAATGCTTAGAGGTTTGAAATGATAGACATACATGTGTGGAGAAGTTGGCTTTTGAATGTTGCACGGTCAAGCCTTATGGAGGGAGTTGGCATAATCCAAGATTGTGTTCATCTATCACAAGCTAATGATGTATGATTTTGAATAGATATTCTTGGTATTTCAAAATGAGTTGGTGCATGTACATGCATGACTACAACTCTATAAAGCTTCAGTGTTGGATCATATTGTAAGGATTGCTTGACTCATTCAGTTTTACATGGTACTACATCGATTGGTATAACTCTAGAGGGGAAAAGGTTATTATTAGAATTTCCTGACTCTACAATTTATATGCACTTGTCTTAAGTTTTTATGTTGCTCTCTAAAACCTCCAAAACCTACACTTTATTTGAAATTCCTCTGAGGCTTTACTTGAAGCTCTCAATAGAGTGGAAAGTGTTCTGTAAAATATAAAGAAAAATTATGGTACTTGAAACTGTTTTTAATGAGTTTTTAAAATTAAATTAAAAAATATATACATAATTTTAATTAAGAAAATGTATATAGCTATAAATAGAGAAAACAATTATATATCTATAAGTTAGATTATAAGAATTTCTAAATATAAATCAAGGATCCATATCTACATTCACCAACCATATATTTCCAAATTTCCAAACTAGCCAGTTCCCTAAAAGGGTATAAACCAACACCAAAGCCCTTTAGATGAACTAAAGCTCTTTAGATAATAGAATAATTTGTAGTAGGTATATTCCTATACCTAATTCAATCCTTTATAAATAGTTGGTTTTGTTTAACCACTTATTTCCAAAGTCTTGTACAACTAACCAGCCTCCATATTCACCATATTCTCCTCGCAGGTACGACCTTCCCAAAGTGATGTTCTATGTGATATTATTAGACTAAGGTAAACAAAACAATGGTTAAATAAAATAGGGGTAAGAAATCTAATGCATAAGAATTAAAGAGAAGAGAAATGCAGATTAAAACATTGAAAGAGTACTGCTAAGGGATTTGTTGATAATGGTCAATGACACACACATTTACACATTTAGAGCTAGAAAAAGGGTATACAATAGGTAGAAGTTGTGAACACACAATAAGTACAAGTTGTGATTCAACACTACAATGTACACTAGAGGAGAAAATAAAATATCACTCTCTATGTTGATTGTTAAATTTTGAGGTTAAATCAGTTGAAAATCTTGAAGTTGGTAAAGGAAACCTCGAAAGCTAAAACAAGTTGTTGTCACTGTGGTTTGTTGGTTATTCTCAAAATCTCTCAAAGGAAATTTGTAAACCAAAAAACAAGTGGTAGTCGATGATATCACTATGACATCTTGGTTATTTGAATTGGTACATTTGTATGAAATTAAACAGAGAGAAAGAAATAATAGTTAGTAGGAGTATCCATGGGAGAGGATGTACAGGATATAAAAAAAACGGTATCAGGTGAAGTAAAAACACATTGACAGGTTGCAAGTACAATGTTGAATATGTTGAGAATTCCCTCAATTGACATATTACAACTCAAATCAATAGGATAGCGAAAGAGGAGTTTAGTTTACTCTCTTACTCAAATTTTAACATATGACATTTTTGTTCATCTATGCTATTTCTCCATGTGTTTTCGCCTTAGGGTATTTCCTTTGCAACATCTGGTGCAAGTGATAGTATTATATTGTTTATAGTTTGTTGGATCTTTTTCTTTCAATGATTTCAGTATAACAATGATAAATGTAAGGCAAAGATTGGTGACTGTAATTATCCTAATTAGTGATTGTAATTTTGAAATTAAAATTAATGTTTTTATTCTTAGTTTTTCAACAAATAATGTAATCCATTTTTATAAGGTTTTAAACATTAATTTAATGGAATGATGGTTTTAGTATTACAATAGTAATTGTAAGGCCAATTTTGATAAATGTAATTACCCTAATTAGTGATTGTAAAATTGAAATTTTCTATCCTTATTCTTGTAAGAAATATTGTAATCCATTTTCATAAAATTTTGAGCATTGATTCAATGTTATGCACTTCATTTTCCATTTTTTTATATCCCAATAGGCATATCAAAATTATGCCTATCGACATATATAAAATGCATATACTAATTTGGTTGTGCTAGTACATTAGTAGGTTATGCTTTGTCAACTAATAATCAACACACTTCATCCCCTTGGGCTCCTACTTCAAACATTGTTTTACATAATTGTAGTGTGCATCTCATTACTAGGAAATTTTAGCTATGTCTCTTAAGTCATGCTCACAAGTACTTATTACTGCTAGATGTAAATTATGTATGCTTCTGTTGAGGGCTTCTTCCACTTGATTTCCCTTTCCCTTGATATGTCAAATTTCAAATTCAAATTCACTAATAAAATCCATCTAGTGAGCTTATCTAGTATTAAATCAAGGTCGATCAAAAAGATACCTCAACCCACTATGATATGTTAATAAAACATTTTTTCTCCCCACCAAGTAATGCCTCCACATCTTCAAGGCATGCACAATTGCTACTAGTTCCAATTCATGGGTTCATAGTGTTTTTCGTCTTCATTTAGCTTCCTATATTCATAGTTGATTAGATGTCCTTCTTGGATAAGAGATCCTCTAAGTATTTTGTAGGAATTTGTAGAAACAATAAGATCCATTTTGGCATCTACAATATTAAGGATAGGGGAATTCATTAGAAGGTTCTTTATCTATTCAAAACTTGTTGCATGCTCTAATTTTCAATTAAGCTTTACCTCTTTCTTATAAAATGAGGTATTTAGATATGCAATCTTTGGAACCCTTAGATAAATATCCTATAATATCCCACTAGCCCCATAAATGAGTTCATCTTGATTACATATCAAGGTGTGGTCTAGTCCATAATTGCTTTAATCTTTTCAAGGTCCACAACAACCCTTTCTTTGAAATCACATGCCCTAGATAATATACTTACTTTTGAAAGAAGTCACACTTGTTGAATTTTTCATATGGTTTATGCTCCCTCAACACGTACAACACTATTATGAGGTGCTCGTCATGCCTCTTTGGGTATAGTAGAATATAATCTATGAATATCAATACAAAGTATCCAAATACTTACTAAGAATGTTGTTTATTAAACACATAAATGTAGTTGGTTCATTGGTGAACCCAAAGGAAACCATCATAAATTCATAATGACCATAACAAGTTTTAAAAGTATTTTTGTGAACATTCTCATCCTTTATCCAAACTTGATGGTAATCAAACCTTAAGTTAATATTTGAGAACACCATGACCCTTTTTAGTTGATCAAAGAGATCATCAATTCTAAGAAACGATTACTTATTTTTTATGGTCCTTTTGTTCAGCTACATTTAATCGATACATAGTCTGAAAGTACCATCCTTATTTTTAATATAAAATCTTGGTACTCTTCATGGGGATATGGTGGGTCTAATATACCATTTTTCCAACATTTCTAATTCCACTAACTCCAACGTACTCATCATGTAAGGTGCTTTAGACACAGTCACCACCCAAGCCATAAGTTTTGTTGAGAAATATATATCATGTATAGGAGGAAACCTCAACATTTCCTCAAGAAATACATCCATGCACTTCAAAAGTAATGGATTATCATAAATTTTTATTTGGTTATCCTTAGTAGAGTTTTAAAACATGCAAAACAAATTATTGACATCCTTTTATGTGGTCTTTCTAAGATGTGCTACTAATATTTTTCTTATTGATATTGTTTTTTTCTATCGTTGCAAAATTATCGAGTTTCCCTCATCATATTCACATTCTTAAGAAACACTAAAATAATCCAACTTTTCCTAGTGCATTGCTAGAGAATCCATGCTAATTATCAATTCATATGACCCTAGTGGAAATGCATTTAAAGTTGCTTGAGCATGCATACCATTCATATAGAATGGGCATTCTTTAATTACCTTAGCCACCTTTCTCTTTATCCTTGTACTTAAATACACTAACCAGGCCTTGGCATGCTTCTTTTCCTACAATAGAAATCATTCAAAAATTTGCATAGAAACATAACTAAGGTTGGATCCATGATAAATCAAAATGGAAATAGAGCATTTGGCTATTTTACCTTCGATATCTACCATAGAGGTTTGGTGGTATGCTTGTTGATTTTCCATAGTTACATAAATATTTGGCATGCTTCTAGCTACACCATCAATAATGGTAGCATCCTAGATATTGAAAAAAATCTATCAATGTGTTTCTTGTAAGGGAAATCTCAAATAAGTTCTCTTGTATGCACACTAAGCACTATTTTTATTTTATTCTTCTACTTATTATTTGGCTAATCTGATGAGTTTCCCTCCAATTTGATCCAGATTTAAATAGGAACACAACAAATTACAGATATAACCATACATATAGAGATGCAGCAGAAATAATACTTCATTTCATTACTGTAAAATACTGAAATATGCTTACAAACAGAAATGGAAATAAACTAGCTAGGGTGATGGTAGCTTACCTCTGAGAAGAGATGTGGCGGCTACATGCCTCTAAAGTGTGTGTTACAATGAGGCTCAAAGGCCTATTTATTGTTGAGAAACAATGGAAAACCCTAAACATCCAAAAACCTAACCCTAGAAGATGAAACACCAAACTAGGGGCCCCGTTTGGGTAAATTGGTACATCAACTTCCCGGGGTCGTAACTTTGGCATACAATCTCCGTTTGATGTGCAAAATATATCGTTAGAAAGACCTATCCAAGAGCTACAACTTTGGGAAGAGAAACAGTCATGCTCCCAGTTTTCCTAAAAAAACGTTGTTTAGGGCCTCAAAACAGCTCTGAAAGTTCAGGACCTGAAAAATTGCCAAAAATAGTAAACTATGCTACAATTAAGGAAACTGAAAAGCTAGAAGAAACAATGGTGGGGGTCCAAGTGGACTTGGCAGGTGGCCACCAATATCCACCTAGATCATTCCTACCCCCTTACGAAGCAATGGTCCCCATTGCATTGAGTTCCTCCATGAGATGAGGAAACTTTTGTTGAACTTGGTCCCTGGTGAGCCACTTGCCCTGGTGAAGGAATTGGCCTACTTTGACAACTTGATACAGTTGGATATTCTGCTGGCGAGTGTGATTTATCTATGTGTCCATGGTCCAATTAGTTTCAGCTTGTTCCATGCAATCTAGATTTAACTCTATGGGTGTGAGTTGTTCTACAATGTCGGATGTGTCTAGTAATGGTGGAAAGTATGGCTAAAGGCCGTCCACATTGAACACTGGGTGCAGGCCAAGGAATGGGGGAATGCTGAGCTTAAATGCATTGTCTCCCACAACCTTGGTAATGGTGTAAGGACCATATCGGAGTGGTCTGAGTTTCCAATAGGCTCCGGTAAGTCGTTCCTTTTGCAAATGCAACCAAACTTTGTCACCCACCTTAAACTTGTGTGGCACCTGATGTTGATCACATGTGTCGCTACTTGTACTTGGCATTTGATTTCTCCAGAATGTTGTGGACCTGTTGATGAATATGTTGGATGTTCTCAATGAAGTTGTTTGCCTTATCTATTTCGGACTGGACATGAGCCGAATCTACCTGAGTAGCTGCAAATGGCATGGCCACATCAATGGGACATAGTGGCTGGAATCCCAAGCCCGCCTCAAAAGGGTTGTGACCAGTCGAGCTGTGGAGAGCCTGGTTGTAGATGTGATGAACATAGGGGAGGCTCTCAGCCCATGTGCATGGATTCTTTGAGTTGTACATGCGCAGAATGTGTATGATCATCATGTTGACAACCTCTGTCTAGCCATCAGTTTGAGAATGGAAGGTTGTGGACTTAGTGAGCTTGGTGTCCAGCATCGACTAGAGACTGGACCAAAATGTACTGAGGAACCTACTATCCCAATCAAAGATGATAGACTATGGGATCCCAAAGTGTACCCACACTCATTCAAACAAGAGTTTACCAATGCATTCTGCTGTGATATTCTTCTTACAGGCCGCCATAATGGCTGTCTTCGAGAACCCATTGACGACCACAAAAACAAAGTCATTTCCATGCTTAGTAGAAGGAAGGCTCAACATGTAATCCATGGAGATGGATTTGAGATCGACTATGGGTAGGCAGCAGAGTATAAAGGCCTTACTTCTTGATGGTTGGTTTGGCAATGGCACAGGCAGTGCATGATCTGATGTACTTCCCAACATCCTATCGAAGATTCGGTCAATATAAATACTTATGTAGTACTGCCACTGTTTTCTCGACCCCGAAATGCCTAGGAGCCTGACTGTAGTGTGCTTCCCAAATCATCTTGTCATGCTTGCTTGAAGGAACACAAAGGTGACCCACGTGGCATAACAAGGCATCCTGGAGGAGAAAATCTGGAACATGCTGACCCTCCAAGGGTGTCTAGTATGTGTGGCCAAATTCTGGGTTGCTTTTGTAGAGAAGTGGCCAATCAGAAATCTTATGCCCACAAGAGTTGAGCACGGTGGTTAACACCATGATCGGTGGTTGACTGAGGCAATCTACAACATTATTGGTGTTGCCCTTATTATATTTGATATTCAAATGGAAATGTTGCATGTATGTGGACCACTTCTAATGGTGATCATTCTTTAATTTCCCTTGGGTCTGTATGAACTGCAGGGGTCGGTGATGTGTGTGGATGACCATTTCCTTCCCCAAAATGTAATGCTTCCATTCTCAACAGGCCTGCACAATGGAATACATCTCTTTGTCATAAGTGGGATACTTACGGACTGTGTCTGAAAGTGTCTCACTGTGATATTCCACTGGATGCCCATGTTGAGTAAGGATTGCCCCAATAGCATAGTCAGAGGCATTTGTCTCGACCTCAAATGGTTGTTGCAAGTCTGGTAATGCTAGCACTGGTGCCTAGAAAAAGTGATCTTTCAACTCTATGAATGCCTTTTGTTGAGATTCAGACCAAAAGAATTTTTCTTTCACTCCTCCCTTGGTGACTTGACTCAAGGGCCAAGTGATATGAGAAAATCCAAACACGAACATGCGGTGGAAGTTGGAAAGACCTAGAAATTTGCAGAGCTTTGTTAGAGTGGTTGGAGATTGCTAATCCCAAATGACTTGGATCTTGGCTAGATCCGCATGCACCCCCCACTGATCAATAATTTATCCCAAATACTGAACCTGGGTCATGCAAAAGTACATTTCTCCAAATTGGCACATAACTTGTGTTTCTGCAGTGTTTGGAGAACCTGTCGGATGTGGTGGAGGTGCTCTTCCCAACTATGGTTGAAGATCAGGATGACATCCAAGTATACCACTACAAATGAGTTTGTGAATGGCCGCAAGATGTCATCCATTAGCCTCATGAAGGTTGTAGGAGCATTCGTCAATCCAAAAGGTAAAACCAACCATTCGAAAAGGCCCTCCTTAGCTTTGTAGGCAGTCTTCCACACATCGAAGTGTTCGATTGGTACCTGGTGATATCCTGACTTCAAATCGATCTTGCTGAAATATTTTCCCCCCTTCAGTTGGTCTAGGAGGTCATCAATCCATGGGATTGGGTACTTATATGGACAGTGATCTTGTTCAGTTCCCAATAGTCAATGCAAAGTCTCCAAGTCCCATCCTTCTTTTGTACCAACACTATCGGGCTCCCATAGGGTGATGAACTGTTACACAAACAATTGTCACCATGACTTTCTACAGTTTATGTGAGTCCATCACCACTCATACATACCTCCTTTGCAAGTCTTAAGCCTTAGCTCTTCATGTCAAGCCTTGAAAATGGGAGAAATACCTTAAAAATATCTCAAATCCTAGTTTCGCACTTTCTCCTAGCATTTCCTGCGGTACCGCACCCAATGGTCATGTCCCCTGCGAACCTGACCGCTCTGTCTGTTAAGTGATGGGTGCAAACCCCTGTAAAAGTTAAAAGGCATGAGTTCACTCTTAAAACCTCACCTTGGGTCACTTCTGGACGCTTCTAAAAGGAATATTACGCTGGCAAGTCTGCTCCACCTTGGCTCATCCATTCCATAACTAAGGGAGCTAACTCCATGATATGAGGTGCTTATCCCATTGAAGGAGGAACTTATCCCTTCAATGGTGGACCTGCAACTTCCTCTATTTGCACTATAAATTCATGCATTGGGCTAGTTGTAGGAGAGGTTGAAAGCTGAAGATTCTTGAGGGTAAATGCTGCTGAAAATTAGACTTCCTTTTTGAGCTTGTGAGAGGAGAGATCACATACCTTTCATGTCATTTGGGAAGTGAGTGAGGCTTGTCAAAGTAGAGGAGACTCCTGCTGGACCCTGGGAAGAACTTGTGCAACATCAAGGCAAAGGTTGTAAGGTTATTTTATTCATAAAGTTAATACAATCAAGATTGTTTTTCTCAATGAACTATCTCTAATGGTTTGTTTTATGAGCTCCTTGATCTTCATAATGAACATGTTTTGTTATATGCAGGTATGCTTTGATCTGTGCTTGTTTGTGTTTGCAGGTTATTAAACGAGAATTGCTTGAAGCTGTTGGGATAAAACTGCCTCAAACAAGTGTTGGACCGAGGTAGGGTCTATTACACTTCTTAGTATTCATTAATGAATTGAAACATGTTTAGAGAAAAATAGGTTTTCTTGTGCTCTTTGTTTCTAGATACCATAAGATACTAGGGAGATCGGTCTTGTCCGCAAGAACGATTTATCCGGCCAACACTCCTAGGTCTTCCTTTAACTTTTGTATTGCTTTGGTGGCCACTTTCACCAATTCTATTTGCTCAACTATTACTTGAATTGATGTTCAAATACCATTGACAGAGTCAATGATATTGGCCCAAAGCATCTCCTTAGTTCATCCTAGTGGCTTTTGCAATGTTATATCCTTCTCTAGGAACTTAATCTTCTCACCCATCCTTAGGGCTTTTTGTTCTTCTTCTTTATGTTGTATTTGGGCAAGTTTACAGTCAGTTTCTAGGCTTTCCATTTTCTCCTTAAGCTTTTTCAGCTTTGTTGTTTGGATGTACATTTCCTCCATGGCTCTCACTAACTCTGTTGTCTTCTTTGTTGAAGCACCTATTGTTGTAAGTTTTGTTGTTACTGGAAGTGTTGTAGAAGTTGGATCTGTTGGTGCTAAAGAGTCTACCAATGTTGAAGAGACTACAGTTGCTACTATGGAAATTGCAGCTGTGGAGGTAGTGGCCAATTCACTTTGTTTGGACTGAATCAATGTGTCCAATTCTTTCTCTGTTTCTTTCAACTGGTCATTTAGCTTAAGGACCAAGTCCATAAGCTCTTCTTGTCCGTTTTGTATTTCCAGGACTTCTAATATTTGTGGATGATGTAATGGTGGAATTTTGAGTTGCTTCTTCAAAGAAGTTATGTCATCATTCTTCTTCTTTATCAACTTTTCAGTGGCCTTTACATCTTTGGGATCATGTCCCAACTCAATGATTAAGTCCTCTAAGGACTTGATTCTGGTGTCTTTTGCCTGTGAAGAGGCCTTCTCCAATTGGAACTGAGCTGATATATTATTCAAGGAGTTCTGCAATTGGTGGGTTGTAATGGCTTTCCTTGTCAAGGTGGAGTAAATCATCTCCCCTGTCTATCTATGCAACTCAATCTGATCAATAGGATGTATTTCCTTTACCAACACTTCAAAATCTATCTTCTGGAAGTCAGCTGCTGATTTTGGTTTTTGAGTAGTGGGTTTCGTCAATGTCATTTACATTTTGTCGTCTTTCATATCATAGGCTGACATCATCCTTGTCTGGTTGGTAGGTGCCATCTTGAGGTACTGTGCATAAGTCTGGGCCTTTAGCCTCTCATTCCTGGCTTTGATGTCCTTGTATCTTTCTCTGATATCTTGATCTTTGTCTGCTGGCATCCCAAATCAGGACACTTAAACACTTTGTTACCTCTCCAACATCTGAGTATGAGATATGGAAGGTTCCGGTATGCCCCCAGAAGGAGTAGCAGGCCTACTCCTTTCTTTCTCTGTGCTGGTGGCCTCCATTGTTTCTTTTGTGAATTCTTGCTCCAAAATAGGATTTAACCTCTACCTTTTGACTAAGCTGGTTTCTGTATATGTTTGTATGGTTGCTTTGCCTGATGTAGTGGCCTCATCCCTATTTCTTTTGACGCTTCTTTCCTCATTTAGAGGAGTTTGCAAGTTAGGGGGAGTACTCATATTGGGCTATTGTGTACCTATTTTACCTAATTCCTCTGATAGGTCTAGTTGCTCTAATTCTTCTTGTATGTGTTGTTCACTGTGTGGCTGTGATTCTCCTTGTGATTGAGATTCTCCTGGCACCTGCCGGAAAGAACCTTCATCAAGCCTTTTCTCTAGATCAATTAGTGCATTTTCAACAACAAATTTAGTGCTATCTTTTTCCACTAGAGTATTCTCCACCCATTCCAATTGATTTGCATATCTCTCTATTTCAAGGATTTGGTGGTGAATGAAGGGAGTCATCTTATTTTTATTTCTTCTGTTGCAAATGAAGTCACAAGGATCATATCTCCACATGAATCTTTGTTTTAGTTTGATCCTTTGAAGGATTTCTTCTACTTCTCTTCCAGCTTCTCTGCTATTGCATACAAAGGGGCCTAGTTGATCTTTGATTCTGATCCGGGCCTTCTTTTTGGCTTTAATAAAATGTACCTCATATGAGTTGATTATCTGCATGTAGTACTCCAAAAATAATAACCTCATTGGGAGGTATCTAGGCAGTTTATATGGGGCCAAATCACAGCCATAGATCCTGATTTCTGTGTGATTTTGGTACAAGTACCAATCTCCCACTTTATGTTGTTTTGGAAACTATAGGATCCTTCTGATCTCTAAACTGATTCTTGGAGGAGGACTTCCTAGAAGCATGGTTACTATTGGATATACAAAAATATCTATGAAGTCTATATATGGAAATGGGGAATCATGCTTATGTATTAAAGGAGTCCAAAAAATTACTAACCTAGGATGACCTTTAATGTCAAGCTTTTGGAGAGTGAATGGTAACTTGTCAACTTGATAGTATAAGAAAAGGTGGTAGAAAACTGAAGAATACTTAAACACTCTTTCATTACTCATTCCCAAAAATTGTTCATGCATCCTATCAGCTATGTACTTGGCATAATCATACATGATAGTAGGGGGTTGTCCTAGAGTAAAAATGGACATGAAGGCTAAAATGATTTCATCTATATACTCACTGGTGGTATAGCCTAAAACACAAGAGATCATTGCTACTATATCTTGACCAAATGGGGAAAATTTGGTAGCCACATATGGAGGAGGTTTTGTTGGAACATGCTTTCCCTCCCTAATGAAGGTTTGAAGCATTTCAACAATCTTAGCAGTGGTAAGCTTGCGAAATTGGTCTACCAGGTCTCCAATGGAAATAGGGGTCAGATTTTGTCTTAGTTGCAGTTGCAACATTTCATTGATTGACTCGGAAGTGATGGTGAAAAGTATGGTTTGGTCAGGGGACATCACTTCTCTTTGATTAGGAATGTAGTTTACATGGCAAAAATGAACAATATTAGGGAAAATGTGCACCTCAAGGAATCGATACTTGGGAAAACTAGACTCCCAAAGACCTATTTTATCAGCTTGGTTTAGGTATTGGTCCCTATATCAGCAGTACAATTTGATACGGGATTCAAGGACAGAGGTGTCCTTGATTTGGAAGTATTTATCAACAAGGGGAAGGTGATCCAAGTCCAGGTGAGGAGTAGTAATTGGCCTGACATCCATGGCAATTGGAGCAGCCATTCTTAGTTCTTGTGGATTTAAGAATGGGGAAAGGGTTTTTCAGTCAATTAGGGCAACAGAGTTCTACTACAAAGTAGTCTTGGGTTGCTACGCAGTTCTTTTACTTAATTTCTTTTTAATTTCAAGAAATTTCAAGTAACTGCTTCAAAACTGAAACAAGATTTCCAACGAATTTAGATAAAATACTTGCAAGTTACTGGGGCCCAAGCGGAAACAACCCATTTCGATGGGTAAAGTTAGGATTTTGGGCCCGTGTGAAATGGATTATGAACGTTGGATGTGAGCCTTCAGATTGGACGGTGATCGTGTTGTGGAGTTGCACGGACGGTAGTGGGGAGGGGTCGGCGGGTAATTAAACGCGGTGGTTTCAGTTTAATTCAGAGTTAAGGTGAGTTTAAATGCATTGGAAGTGATATGGTTTGTGGATAAACTTTAATCAATCGTTGATCGATTAATTAAATTTATTTGTCGGGGCCTGGGTTCATAAAGTTTATATTACAAACTTTGGGGACGCGATATTATTATTAAATGGATTAATAAATACGTAGGGGAAAGGGTTATTTTAAGGATTTAATATAATAAAGTAAAGTTAGGAGTTAATATGAATATCGCGAAAAATGGATTTGCGCTAAGTTTATTTTATAGTTATAATTCATTTGATTTTTATAAATACATTATAAATTAGGCTTAAGTGTTATTTTCATGGGTTTCTTAGGAAAAGGGGTTTACTTGGGGGTAATGGCTTTTCCTTAGGAAAAATGGTGTTTTTCCTTAGGAAAAGAGATTTGTTTGGGAAAATGAGGGAGAGTGAAGGGGGGTAATGTTTTTGAGGGGAATTTTAGTACTTAGGACCTATAAGTCATTGGGCTAAGGGTCCAGTCCCTCTAGAAGTCAGAGAAATGCTAGCCCCTTTGACTTAAGATTTTGGGTACTTAAGACTTTTCATTGGAAATTAGTTAAGTGAAAGTAAAGTGAATGAGGGAAGTTAATTAGCCCCACGGGGGTAGGCGAGTTGGTAATCACAATGCAGTGAAGTGAGTTAGAAAGGCGGGCTCCATACTGAAGGTCACGAGTTCAATTCCCTCGGACTAACCCGGAGCTGTGGAGAGGGGCAGGCGCAGTTTCCCGGGATTTATAGTGGTAGCGGCCATAATCGACCCCGTGTAACATGAGTTGCAAGGTTGCCCCAGTTGTCGATTCCTCTGTTAACAAAAAAAAATGAGGGAAGTTAATTAATTGTCTTTGTAGACTTGATGCATTTCCAATTGCTCATTCATACTTAGAAATTTCATGATGAGGGTGATAAATATGCTTTTTCCTAACAATCATCACAATTCTGCAACCTTTCTTATACTTACCCACCTACTCATCCTACCATTTTTACTTCTCTTTATTAGGGTGCACTTAAGCTGGCAAACACTTATCAAAACATTTTTCTTTTCTTTTACAATAGTAATCTAACTAAGTCTAACCTTATTACATCCAAGGGCTCAGATTAAACAGTTGAGCTCCTTTATTCACTCTACCTAATCTAATTATCTGCCAAGATTACACTGCTTGATCAGATTTTATTCTCTATCTGTAAGCATGAACTTGAAAACATGAAGTAGCAAAGTTTAAACATTTTGACTATCATGGATTGTGGCATAGGTTACAAACTGCACACAATCATTTATTTTGTACAAAAAGTTAATAGTAGCAGCATTTTGACTTGCACACTTTCATGGTCTTTTTTCTTTTCTTGGGGTTCATATTTTTTTTTTAATATTTTTTGACCTTTTTATTCTTTTTTCCTTTGATTTTTCTTTTAATACATACCCTCTTTACATTTTTTTAATTTTTTGAATATGGAAAACATTTGCAGAAAGCAAAGGTATGTACATATTACAGGTTTAATCTTAGCCATTCAAAACTTATGACTCATATTGGTATAGGAACCTAACAAAGCCCACCCCTTTCAGGCTACTGACTATGGGCCTGTCGGCCTCATTTTCTATAGTTAGTGCCCCATTTAGTAGCACTATCGCATTGGTCAACCTTGTGCGCAACATCTCCACAGTAGCCAAAGTGCTAATCGTGAGGCTGGTGGACATTGTGCTAGCCTATGGAGTGCGAGCATGCAACTCCTACAACTTTATCCAGAGAGCCCCTAATAACAATTGTTGTTGCTCTTTGAACTGTTGGAGGGCCTCCACGGTGACATCCCTCACTGTTTCTCCAATATCGTGCAAATCCTTCTTAGTGAGGGTGATTGGGTCGAAGGATGTCTTTGACACCTTGGTTTTCTTCCGTGGCACTGCCTTCTCTTGCGCGCACTAATGCCTAAGTTGGGTGGATGTTGTCTACGGGTTTGTGCCACCTTGTTCTGTTGGCTCCTCTATTTCTGCTTCAATCCTGGGCAAAGGTGACTTCTATCCTTCACGCTTTTCTCCTCCTGTCTTCTGTTTTTCAACCAATTTCGCAGCATCGCGCGCTGCCTTGGTCTTAGCCTCTGCTTCCTCTTTCTTGTGCTTCTCAACTAGCTGCACCATTAAGAATTTTGTTTCTTCCTTCTTACGTTGCATGGCAGACTTGCTCGTTTCTGCCGCAGAGCCTATTGCAACACACCATTCTAGCGGCCAAGACTCGAGGACTGCAAAGACAACATCATCAGTTGCCAGATATGGTATGTTATGCCATGTCTTCGTGGGGTCCTTCCGCGCCCTGATAAAGACATAGTGGAAATCCACTTTGAACTCTGAAAAGCTCTACAAACTAGCATATACTATGGGCGACAACTACGGCTTGCGATTGATCCCCATCCGGATACTCATCTCCATTAAGACCCAAAATATCTCGCTCTCTTTTATACATTGCACGCCCTTGGTCACCCACAACGAAGCATACTTCGTTACCTCTGGAAGGTTCGGCGCGACCGAAGGGAATTACCTGTCTTCTGGCAGCTCCCATGCCACCAGCACAATCGAAATCAAGAGCCACGCGTAGTGGAACATCTTGCCCTACTCCTGTGCTTCGCAACAATTGGCAAGGAACTTGCCGCATAGATAATGTACCAAGTTGAACTGGACTCCTTCAGCGTATTGGGCTACTAATGCAATCACAGGCATAGGAACCTCATCTGCACGACACTTCCGCACCACCTTCCCTGCTAATATTTGCATTGCTACCTTAACAGTAGGGTTGTTAATGTTGGAGATTACACATCCCCGCTTATTCTTCTCCAACTTGAATTTCTTCTTCATAGCTTCCGCGAGGGTCAACTCACCACCTTTTCCTTCTGATATATTGGCTGGATCCTCTCCTAAGTAAGGTAGCCGTGTGATTTGATGGATCAAGTGGTATGTGATGGGAATGGGCATCTCCAACCATAAACACCCATCATGCACCAAGCAGATCAGCTGCCCGATGATGAAGACGGTCACTGGGGCATGGTGGTAATGCGACATCCAAAGCAGGTTGAGAAACCTAGCTTTATCTACAACCTTGAGCCATGTCTGTGGCTCTAATTCGATCGTTCCAGCAGTCGTGTCAATCCACTAGCGCATTAGCTGCTTAGTTTTTAAATGCAGTAATTTCTCATGATCTGTGAGGTCCCAATCTTCGAAACTTAGTACAGGAACCTGCCCTAAGTGCGGCCCCTTAAAAACAATGTCATCCGGGAGTAATGAAGTTTGTAGGGAGCTCTTGCTCTTGTCTATGTCCTTTGGCACCTTGGCTTTGCCCTTGCGTGAAGGAACATATTTTGGTAACCTGGTAATAGGGTCCACACCCTAGGTTTCAACTTCCATTCCAAATCCTCCTCATCTACCAATATTTCTTCAGATTCTTCCTTGTTTGCTTCTAGATTAATGGCCTTCTCCTTTTCCTGCAAAGTGAGCTTGGTCCTCTATGGGTTTCTTGGTGAGACGCATACTGGTATCATAACCTACTTATCCTTCTTTGGTCTCAGTGTTCTGTGTGATTTAGGGACTTCGACTATCACTTCAACACTCTTTAGGGCATCTTCTACTACCTCAATTTCCTGCGCAGCTTCCTCACATGTTGACATTAGTCTATTCAAGAGGTCCTGCGTCTCCTTCACTAATATCTCAAACGCTAAACTTGCTCTTAAAGCCTCAAAATTTGCACGGTCCATACACTCCTCATAACGCAACAACTGAATTTTCAAAATGCCAAGTGTTTTTCGCTAGACAATCACCTGTGATTTATAGGGCTTTTTGAATTCAAATCTAATCGTTCCACCCACATTCAACCCATTAATGCTAGATTGGCGGAATATTTTCAAGAATCTAACCCATAAATTTCACCTTAAATGTCTGTTGCCCACTCCATTTGGCCACAATCCAACCATCAAATCTTGAACAATGAATTTAACGATCACTTTCTGGCAGACCTACATGCGATTTCCACGAGTAGCGTAGCTACCTTCGCGTTGTCGTGGACCCTGTGACACTTCCCTTCTTTGCGCTGTCTTGAAATCGCGTAGCTCCCCAACCCGGGTAGTGTAGTTTATAGTCTCACGCCTCCTTTCAGCTGCCTGGAGTGCTAAGACTATGCATCTGTCGCATAGTCAGATGGTCAGGCCACCTGTGTATGGCTTCAATTGACTGCCATTCAACTTTCCTGGGAAGGGATCTCCATTCAACTTAACCAACTAGACCGTGCCATCGTCGATAATCTCCTTAATAACATAGGGCCCTAGCCAATGCATCCTAAATTTTCTGGGGAATTTATCAAACTTACTATCATACAAAAGTACCAAGTCATTCACCTTAAAGGTGCACGGCTTAATATGTCGGTCATGCCATGATTTTTCGCGCTGCTTTTGGACCTGTTGATGAAAGACAACCAAAAGTCTCTCTTCTTCAAGCTCATCCAACTGCGCAAGCCTCTCTTCCAGGGCTCCACGATCTGTCATACCTATGAGCGCTACTATGCGTAGACTAGGCATGATGTATTCCATAGGCATTACAGCTTCCACACCATAAACAAGCCTAAAAGGGGTTTGTCCGGTTAGCTTTTTGCATGTTGTTCGATAAGCCCACAATAATGCAGGTATGCATAGGTCCCAATCACTTCGCTTCGGATTTAAAACCTTGGTTAGCATGTTTTCAAGAACTTTGTTGACCGCTTCCACTATCTCGTTGGCCTGTGGATGATAAGGTGTGCTCTTTTGGTGATACACCTAAAATTCCTCCGTCAGTGCGCTGATCATCTCATTCAGGCAGTGCATACCTTGATCACTCATCATGATCCTGGGACATCCAAATCACATCATTACATGCTCAAAAAGGAACTTCGCAGCCGTCATGCCAGTGTAATCCTTCATTGGCTATGCTTCTGCCCAACTAGTCAAATACTCTGTACCTCACTCTTGTCTTCCCTTGTGGCTGAATGGGTCCTACAAAATCTATTGTCCACTTCTCGAAAGGTTGCAACATAATTTGTGGATTCAAAGGCATTTCATCCCTCCACGATGGCTTGCCTATTCTTTGATATACATCACACGCTTTGCAATATGCTTTTAAATCCTGATGAAGGGTTGGCCACCACAACCCAAAATGTAGAATCTTCTATGCGGTTGCTCTCCCTGCATAATGTCCTCCCACGGTACCCCCATGAGCATCTGTGAGGATGCTGCTTCATTCAATCCCTATCTTATATAGATGCCCAACAATGATAGAGAAATCTGTCGTGTGCACCACTAATTCCTTCTTTTGCTGGACAGAGTACCCTTCCGGTGCAGTTCCTGTTGCTAAGAAGTGTATTATATCCTCGAAATGACCATCCGCGACATGCACTGTAAATAGCCACATGTCAAGCAATCCTTCTTCCAGGTTAGTAGGTTCCTCCCCTATTTTGATGTGTGACAGATGGTCTGGTCCCGCGTTCAATCTATAGGTTTTAAACCCGTATAGAACCTACCTGCATACGAATTCTAAAACACAAAAACGAACAATGCGAAAGCATAACACA
>APFE030974305.1:0-11774 GCA_000404065.3 Pinus taeda | reverse complement strand
GATCCACTGATCTTTATCCACCAACAGATCCTCCATCTTGAGTTTCCACAACTCAAAAATCTAACCATTAAACTTCTCGATCTCTATCTTTCCACTTCTCGCCATCTTCTTTCACCACCAAAATCGATCTCACAGATCTCCCACTGAACAAGGTCTACCATAGGCCCGAGTGAAACCCCTTAGCAACAAAGGAATCCCCTTGAAGCCAAAAACAGCTATGATACCAAATGTAGGTTTTAACCCCATACAAAACTTACCTACATGTGAATTCTAAAACACAGAAAAATAAATAATGCGAGAGCATAACATATAAAACACTTATACACAGAGATTTTCCCCTGGATCCCAAAACTGGGACTACCAGCTTGATTTTTCATTATATTCCTTTCAATGTTACAATACATATTTATACATGCCGAAGCTTCCGATACCATGGACCGAAAACCATAGGTAGGTCCACCCAACCTAATATAGGGTCCAAAAAAAATTATTTTCACAACTACGTGGGTTATTCATGGAAAGAATATAACACAACCCAACACAATTGTCCAGGCTTCACAACAACTTCAAAATCATACTCTTCGAACAATAAGAGCCATCTGCAGATTCACCCCCCCAACACAAGCTTATTGACCAAGTACTTCAACGCGGAGTAATCCTTAAACATCTTAAAGTGGCCTCCTAGCAAGTAGTGCCAATACTTCTAAAGCGCATATACCATATCTAGCCCCTCGCGTTCAATGGTAGAATAGTTCTTCTCTGCTTTGGATCATTTGCAGCTTACGAACGCGATAGGGTGGTCCAAGCCTTCTCCGCCATCCTGTGTTATTATTTCCCCTAGTGCTATACATGACGCGTCGACGTGTACATGAAACTCTTTCTTCCAATTCGGTAAGACTAGGATCAGCGCGGTAACCATCTTTTCTTTCAATATATCTAAGTTTTTCTTACAATCATTGTTCCATCAGAACATGACATCCTTCGTTAATAATTTTTCCATCAGCGCGGCGACCTGGGCATAACTTTTGATAAACTTCCTATAATATCCCGTATGTCCCAGAGTAGCACGCAACTATTTCACACTCCTTGACCCTTCCAAGTTCAAAATCACAATGATCTCTGCAAGATCTACCATCAGTCCTTATCTGCAAACCACATGCCCCAATAGGTTCCCAAAAGGAACGCAAAACAAACACTTCTTGAGGTTGAGCGCGATCTAGTATCTTCGACAAGTATCCAGCATCAAGCACAAGTTCGCTACATGGTGCTTAACCAACCCAAATACAGTCTAGTCATCAAAATATACCTCCAGGAACTTATGAATAAATTCCTTGAATGCCGCAATAACCACGCGCGAAAATATTACAGACGTATTCTTCTTGAAAGCAACCCCACTCAGTCATGAAGCTTGTCTTGGTCCTATCCTCAGGCACGATTTTGATTTGGTGGTTCCTAGAGAACCCATCAGTGAAAGACTATGCTTCCTGGCCACCTACATTGTCCAACACTTCATCCGTGAATGGATTCGGGAAAGGATCATGCACACAAGCGTCATTCAGGTTTCTAAGATCCATGCATATCCTTATCTCATCCTTCTGCTTCTTCTCTTGCACCATCATTGGGCTTACCCAATCGGACTCTTCCATAGGCTCAATGATGCCTGCTACTAGCATTTTGTCTAGCTCTAAGCGGACCTTCTCCTTGTATTTCGGATTTAGGTTGTAAGGCCTTTGCTTAACTGACTTCATGTCAGGCTTTAACGTGATCTTCATCACTCCTAGATCTCTAATTATTCCTTTCAAATCCATAAACTTGGTAGGGAATAAGTCTTGATATTCACAGAGTAATTTAGTGACCTTATCCACTGTCGCGTCATCCTAGTAGTCTACAATCTTCGTGAATTTGGGTTTTGTCTCCGTACCAATGTTCACCTATTTAGTTTTCACTGGCGCGGTTATATCAGGGTTCTCAATCTGTGGTCCTTGAACCTTGCGGCGGCCTTCTGTTTCTGGAATGTTAATCTTCTATGGATCCTCGTCCTCCTCTTCAGCAGTTACATTATAACATTCTAGTGCGCGACTCAACTGAGTAGCCCATTCAGACTAAATCAGGTCTAAAGGATCCCTGTAGTATCCTAAAGATGGTTGCTTTCACCTCTTGCAGCGCTTCATCAATATTGTCAAACCCATCCTCAAAACTGAATGTCATCATGAATCCTTCACGTAGGATATCCCATTCACCTATCCCATAACGGAGCTCTATTTCTATATACCAATTCATTGGGATAACATCCAGGGTATGACAGAACAGGTGCACCCACTTTGGTTGTGGCTTTTCTCCATAAGCCTATGTCCATTTGGCCAGATGCACGTGTGGATCATTTTGTCCATCATACTTGTTTGTCAGTTGCAACTTTGGCTTCCCAAATCATGCTCTCATCATCCTTCTACATTCGCACCAATAATCAAAGCTTCCCTTTTGCGTACCCCACCATCTTGCAGGCGTAGTTCGCAGTGCCCAGTCGAAGGCCTGGAAGCGCTGCTTTTTTGGCACCTCCCTTTCAAATGCATCCAAAAATATATCTACCTCATTTAGACCATCATAAATAGGTAGATTTCTTTCTTCTGACGACACATAGCATAGGGACCGGGTCATCATGTTGCAATTTAGCGTAGTAACTTCGTGTAATTGATTCTGCTAGCGTTATATTTCTTCGTCAGAGTTCGAAGTGCAGGAACTCTCGCAATCCCATGTAATCCATCCATCCATGATGGGATTCACCCAGTCTTGGTCTCACGTTGTTATCTTATAGATGCAATCCAGATCATCATCACTCTCATAATCGTGGATTGGTTTAGTATAGCGCGATCCCTCAGCAGGATCAAGGGGTATTATTACGCATAGTGACTTTTTCTCAAAGATCATCTTCCGCTTCTTCAGATTGACTACCCCGTTCATATCAGTAGCCCAGTCAAGTCCCAAGAGTGCAGGGTAGGGATTTTTGTCATCCACAATCTCTATTACTTCAAAATCTGCCAGCGCGCTTCCTCCCTCAATATCCACGGTCACCCCCTACAGCCACCCCATGAGTATGATTTTCTGTTGATTCGCCATCCTTAGCTGAATCAAAAGACCATTGTAGCACAAGTCTGCCCATTCACTCCAAAGTTTGCTTCGGCAGAACATTCGCATCTAACCCCAGGTCCAAAATTACCTGATCCATTTCATATTCTCCTATTTGTGCAGTCAGTCTCATCTCCCACCCCGTCCTTGTTTTATGCTTGCTAATTTTTTGTACCACGCACAGCTCACCTGGCACGGTTCCAGCGCATCTATTGATGAGTTCTTGTAGCCCTTTTACAGCCTTGCTATCACGTAGTAACTTCATACAGGTTTCCAGGAAAGTTGTGAGCATAGAGGGGTCCATTTCTGGCTTAGGCTTATCCTTGCTTCCTAAGGTGGAGGCCTCAGCGAAGCTCTTCTTAGCTTCCATGAAGGTTTCATGAGCGCGCTCGAAATCAAACTCAGCCTCTTTCGTCGGGGACTTGCGAACCCATGTACTGTCTTTTGGTTGTTCCCCTTGTCATCTCCCATCTCGATTCCACTCCAGAGCACTATATTTACATTTGGATCTTCCTCGCGTGACTCAGACCTCATCATCTACAGGTTCTGAGTCGGGGAGGTGGTAGCACCCCTTTGTCACGTATCCTAGCTATCAGTGTAGGACAATTTTCCATTTCATGATCAAGCAGCATGCAATACTTGCATGACGGATGCATTGGATTAGTGCAATCATGGGCATAGTGTCCTAGTCCCCCACATTTGTAGAAAATCAACTGTCCTCGACCTCTACCAGGTCCTCCTCTGCCTCGGCCTCATTTGTTCCCCTGAAATTCTATCTGTGTCATCCCTACATTCTGGTCAAGGGGCCACATTTTGGCCTGAACCATGTAGGTGGAAGTTATATCCATCATCAATTCATAGCTCCTGCAAGTACACTCATCATGCCCTACAGACCTACAAAATTTGCAGAACAACTGTTGCAGTGCTTGTACATGCTTCTGTAGCAAGTGATAGTTATCATGGCATTATTTATGGCTACCTGACAAATAGCACACCATAAAGAAGGCACCACACTAGGTCCTGCTTGAGC
The DNA here is from genome assembly GCA_000404065.3 of Pinus taeda. NCBI lineage: Eukaryota > Viridiplantae > Streptophyta > Pinopsida > Pinales > Pinaceae > Pinus > Pinus taeda. Next base: position 7,621 of record APFE030974305.1, on the reverse strand, counting down.
TTCCGACCTTAAAGGCATCAATCCTCCTCCTGCGATGTAATTTGTAAAGACCGGGCAATGGTCTTTGTCATAACCCTGACTCTTAAATTTCAAGCACCATACCTCCTCGCATACCTCTAGTCGAACCGTCCAGTCCTGCTTTAGACTTTGCATCTCAAGGCACAGATTTTTCAGCTATGCATGGATTTGCTAGACTGCTAGATTAGGATCTTGCATTGGAGTCTCATGTATTCTCATGGAAATCTCCAAGGCCTCTGCTTGAGTTGTTATCTTTTGCTGCGATAGAGCACTCCTCAAGTGCGGTAGTAACGAAGCCACAACCCATTCGCAATGTTGTCCATCGATTAAGTTCATGTTGGCTTCATGGATTGTATATTTCAACCTTTAATCTAGTTCCCAAGGCGTCTCGCCTGGTTGCATTGCAATCTCTTTGAATCCCATAATCGACTACACTTCAGATTTAGGCCTCCTAAATTCCCTATTTAGTGTTGCTTGGATGTTTGCTACTCCAGCATTTGGGTTATCGTTAGAGTACTTAATATACCAGTTTATCACGTGATCCTACAGAGTGCTAACCAATGTCGCTTTCTTTATATTATCATCTGTAACACCTTCAGCTTCCCATACAACCCTCACAATGAACTAGAATTGGACCAAGTCCTCATTTCCCAAGCCTTTGAACAAAGGCAACTTCACTGTATTTTCCATACTAAATTAGGGTGGAGGTGGAGGTGGTATGGGTGAAGTTGGAGGCGATGGCGGTGAAGTCAATGGTGGTGTGGGCGGAGATGGTATTCGTGGGAATCCTTCTCTAATAGCGCTTCGCGGAGAGACCTTTGCTATCGCTTCTTCGTCCCTTCGTGGAGGTGAAATCAAGGGGATATACTCCGGACCCTTATTTCCTATGTTGCTATAAGTTTTTCTGCTTCGCGTAGTCTCAAACATCAAGGTAGCTGCATAACTCGTTTTTTGCACAACGACTTTTTAATCCAAGTATTCAAAGATTTTACGTACTTACCTCGCGGTCCTTTGAAAAAGTGTCGCTCCGCCTCGCTATAGCTGACTAAGGTGTCGACCGCGAATTTAGTCACAAATCCTCCTATGACGCAATCAAGCCAATGATCGATAGATCGGGCAATATTATTCTCTAATTCTTCCAACCTTCGCACTAGCTCTAGGGTCAACACAATAGGATCGTCAAGTTTCTACCTTCCTTGGCTATCTGCTAGCTTCGCGATACACTCATACAACTCAACTGGAAAGGAGGAGAAAAGGATTTCGTGCATCTCTGTATACAAGTATCGGTCCAACCACAGTTCTCTTGACAGTCGCAGGTTTCTGTTCTCCTGTGTCACAAATTCGTGGATCTTTCTATCCAACCAGTCTCCAATCTCCTTCTTAATTGGATTATGGTGATATGACATCACACATCTCTTATGCAGATTCCTGTCCCAGCAACGAAACCATTTGTTGGCTTGAGGAGGCTTGACCCAAGTTCAGTATTAGTTAGCCAAACAAATTCCTACACTACTGGCCCTTTTGGCATTAACCTATGGAGCGCGGATTGAAGTCTCACACGAAGCAGTATGGGGGGATGTTGGAACCAAGTTTTTGCACCCTTGAGATGGATGTGATGTCGGTTTATTCCAGCTATACATGTCTTCGCACAGGTTGCTTAGCCCTTTGTTCCACCCTTCAGTACCTTTGTGAAAGAGTACAATTGGTTTTCGCACAGCCCTAACCTACGACTCAGGGACTTTAGCACTGCTAGGGCAGCAAACTGCGATATCTCCCAAACTAGGCTAAGTGTTTTACTTATCTTATTAATCGATCTTAGTTAGCTTCGCATAAACATATGCTCTTACTTGTGTTCACTTAACCAACACATTTACATACATTCAAACATTATATAACCATTATAAGTGAAATTCATACCCAACATATCAAGATGCATAAATAGGAAATAAAGATGTAGAAATTGTAGAATACTTCTCTTTATTGATAATTCTGGATGATTACAGACTCGACCCACCCTATGCACTCAGCTGCAGGGGTCCGCGCACTCAGTTGTAGAGCCTCTACCTATGCTACAACCCAAGACTTAGACTTCTTGCTCTAAAGCTATGACTTTCTTACATGTCGATGCCACTAACTACTTAGATCTTAGCTCTTTTTATACAATCCCATGGACCGCGAACCATGGGTAGATCTCTTACAACTGACATTACATTTCCAAAATAAGGGCAAACAACCCTATGACTCTTTAACACCTACGCACTCCGTGACCACAAAATGTGGAGTCTTTACACTTGGATTACAGAATTTGACCAAAATATGGGATTTTAGCCCCAAAATTACCCTTGGGGGATCTCGCGCCCAACAAGGACCAATAGGTATGTCATCTCACCAATACTCCCTCATAGGTACGAATATGATTAAATTGTAGGAATATGCAGGAAGTTGATTTTATAAGCGAAGGTGGCCAGTTAATTTGCCCACCCTCGGTCAGATAACGAGAAGAAAAAGGGTTAGTCAACTGCACATGTGGCAAGGTCACATAAAAAAAAGGGGGAATGAATCAAAAAAGTGTTGAAGTTACAGAGAATAAAAGTGGGAGATTATTATGAGGAAAGGTGATATGATGAACTTGTAGTGGGACCAACGATCCAAAAGGAGGTATTCATACTCGGCCAGCCAGCACATCACCCAACGAAATCATCCACAAATAGAAATAATCACTGACTCCCATGCGAAGTATTGGTTATTTCGAAAATCTGAAGGCGGAGGTAACCTTGAGCAGTTAGCAAAGGAAGAAGTTACTCTGGGCCTCCCTGCAGTAAGCACCTACAAGAAACAATCAATACCTACAACAAAAAACATCACCTATAGGAAACTACAGGAAAGCTACAGGATACACAGAAAATTAATTCACAGAGGTTTAAGTGGACATCAAGGGCATAAATTCAAGAGTTCTCATCACTAGATAATAACAAAGGGAGGTAGGTGCCATACCTTCTATGTTTCTCATTTGTAGAAAAAAGAAAGAAATCCTCATTTATTTTAAGTATTTGTAGTACACATAAGGGTAGACAGATTTCTATGAAGGTCGACGAAGGATAAACTTTGAAACCTGATCACTTACAAAAAATTCTTAAACTATAACCACCCAAACCTCATTTAGACAAAAATTGCCATAAAAATATGACAGGAGGTTTCAACAAAAGAGAGCCCACCACCACAACCAGAATACACTAGCATCCTCATGTGGTAGAAATCTTTACAAGGCATCAATGGATGGGGTTCTTTTAGATACTGAGGGGATACAATGATGATGTGGCTAGAGAATTTGCAATGTCACTCATACCTCTCATTAGAGCCAGTGCCACTACAGTAGTGAAGGTTTTGTTAGTAGAAATTACCCCTAAGAGTATTAGCAGGATAGCTACACTCCCTGTAGGGTTACAATGGAGAAAAGAGGACAAGACTAACAACACTCTTGCAAAGAAGGGTTTTTTCTTGGAAGGAGAAGAGCCAATTGAAGACAAAAATGGGGTTAGAAGGGAAAGCATTCCATATCCTTGGAATGAAGTAAGTTACCACATCATCAAGTATATTTCCTATTAAGGTAGATACAATGTAGTGTATGGGTACCACTTTAGACTCCTCCATGAGCTAAGATTTGGAGAGGAGACACCTCTTCATAACATAATTAGTGTACCTTATTTTCTGTTACAATCAATAATAGACATGAGCAACAAGGTACAAGAAGGGAAACATTAACATCTATCACATCATGGGTTGATCAAACTCATCCTGCAAGATGCTATAAAAAAATTAAGAATCCCTATTGTATGATCAACATTTGCAGACCTACGGGAAGATGGTGCAATTCGAGCCATTAAGTATGATAAAAACCCTACTCCTAGTGAGGGAGAAGAAGAAAGAGAGGATGAAAAATAAGAAGAAAAAGAGGATGAAAAAGAAGAAGAAAGAGAGGATGAAGTACAGAAGGATGAACAAAATTCTGAAAAATAGAGCAGGGAAGAAGAAGAATCACTAAGGGTGTGTTCGGAGCCTACAGAGAAGGAGGCACTAACTATCTAACTACCCCAAGTACACCTATCAAATCAAAGGGAAAAGAGACAGAGGCAAACTCCCCTTTACTTCAGAACAAGGAAGAGCACCTGGATTAAATAGGGGAGACCCCAAACCCATACCAGGATTCTAATTATCATAGAGGAATCACCAAAATAACAAGAGAAACTAGTCCCTCTAGAGAAAAAGGAAGGTGAAGAAACATCAAAACAAGCTTCTCCTGAGTCACCTATCACCTATGTTAGGAGACCTGACACAAGGTCGGCCTCAACAAAACAAGTTAAACAACCTTTGATCCCTTCATAAAAAGGGAAATGTCTCCTATAGGAAACACAATCAGAACTACATGAAGCAAAAACAGTCCTACAGGAAACCTTATCAAAGCTGCAAGAAACAAAGAAAAAATATCAAGAAAGGCTGCAAGGTCAAAGGGAAGGAAAAGAGGTAGAAATTACTCAAGAAAAAATAGAGGAAGAGGCCCAGGAGCTAAAGGAACCTAGCCCACATCCAAACCTCATCTCCTACTATAGATTCATTAAAGGAGGTAGGGTGATACCATAAAAATGTTCCATTTCTCTAATCTTTGAACTTGAAAAAGAGAGAGCAAGAACACATTGGTGGATGAAAATTGCTAAATCAAAAGGGGTGGAGGATGTAGGTCATATGGAAGAGAAGCTGCAAGAAATGGGCAGAGAATTAAGTAGCATTAGAGACAGGGAAACAATGATGAAATATAAATTAGGGGCAGAGAACACATGGCTAAGAAAGAACCTATAGGAAAACGAAGGCCAATTGGAAACTATGGCAAGTTTATCCATGGAGGCAATTCAATGTAGGATGCAAGCAAAATCATATGCCTTATACCTCAGAAAAATGGTTGCAGTTTCAGATAAAAACTCTAGCTCAAAGAGGAAATATGCCTTTCCAAGACTATAGGCAATTCATTAACCTCTGTGACCAAAGAATCTTGGAGGATAGAGCAAAGATATCGAAGTTCTACCTACACAATTTATCTTCAACAAATTTAAATGTGTGGGACCCCAATCCAAATTTAGGGGCCTTACAACTAATGGCCTTGGAATCTTAGATGAGTCATGAGGAAGCAAGAACTACATAAATGAAAATGGTATTGGCAAGAGAAGAAGAAGAACCCCTATTCATCAGAGCATAACAACCTAATTCAATGGTTGTCATCAACACTCATAACCTCATTGCAAATTATCCCAAGCTTACACCACAATACCTTATTGTACAAGAACAAGCAGTCACTCATTTTGAAGACATGATGAGATTGCTAGGAGATGAAAGCTAGCAAGCCTGCCAAAGGAGATGGAACACCCTACCCTACAACCTAAATATCAAAGAATATTATTCTCCTTATAGAATGAGGGGTGCACTAGAAAGATTCCCAATGTATAAGAAAACATTACAGACGCTCAAAGTCAACTGGATTGGATTGAAACTCAAACCACCATTGCTTTTAGGTATTTTATAGGGGAGAAAGGAAGACGAAGAAAGAAAGCAGTAGGAGGAGGTAGAGAGGAATGCAAGGTTTTATCCATAGGAGGAGACTACAATAGAAGCTTGGAATGTCAGGGAGCCACCAAACCAATGAAAGACATGGACATAGATTGAGTTGCTCAGAGGATGAGCAACATTTTCAGTAGGGGGGTGATGATGAGCCTCATCAATGGGTAAATTATATGGACCTTAATGCACCTCCAGCTTACTAAAATAAAAATTTCTCACAATTCTTTACATGTTTTAACTATATTTTTCTTAATGAAAAGATTAAATATGAGATGTCATGTATAGTGGTCTAATGTGCAGTGATTCTAGGTTTTGGAGCAAGTTTTGTCTAATTAAAATGCAGGAACTCGAATGAAGACAAGCAAGAGGCATTCTAGGAGATACAATATCCATCCTTAACTCCTCACCCGCTTGAATATTCCTCAGTCAAATCTCATCAACTCAGAGTTACAAGCAGCCAAGTCATGAGGTTCATTGGCAGCCAAGCCAGTGACAGTTGAAGAGTAGTTGATCTTGATATTGGGAGCCAAGCCTCCTTAAATTTAAGGGATTTGTTGGTAACTTCAGTTGTATAAATCAAGAGGCCTAGAGCCTCATTAGGATTCATATTTTTTTGCAAGATAACTAAGCAGCATTTTCGAGTTGAAGCATTGTAACCAAGCATTCTTGTGTATTTATGATATTTTAATAAAAATGAGCAACATTCCCTTGATCCAGCACTGAGTTGAATCAAAGGGCTGAAGCTCTTGGGTTAGGTCCCAACCCTAGCAGCAGAGGTTCCTCTTGTTGTATATGTATGCTTAGGTTATACTCATAGTTAGTTGTTAAACTTATTTTGGTGTTGTTAATTTGCAAATATTGGTAGCGTTAATTAGTTTCCCTCATTTGTGGATAGTTCTAATAGTAGCATTGTAGTGATAAGAAGATATTCCAAAAAGGTTGAAAACAAGTTGTTTTCACCTCATTTATCCCTTTTAGGGATCATGGTTTGAGGAACACTTCCCATACAACCCAAAAAGACAGAATTCTTGTTTTTTTGCGTAATCTAGGGTTTCCAGCTAATTAGGTCATTATCTTTTAGTTTCATAGGATAAGATGCAAATGGAATTTCTGATCTCTTAGGTTTTGCACCGATTTCATATCGTTTTTGTATTGGTTTCAAGCACTTCCATGCATGAACTTACCAAATAAATGGTGACAACTCTATTTTCTTCTATTTGAATAAACCCTTCTTGTTTTTAGATCAATGTATGTATAAATGCCAAAGATGATGTGTGTTGTTGAAGGAATTTCTAAATTGTAGGGAGACCTCATCTCATTAGCCTAATCCAAGCCATATACACCCATGATTTCCAAAAGTCACTAAGGTCCCAATTCAAATTCTTGTTTTATGAGGAAAATTTGCCATTTCCATTGAACCATATATTAAAGCTTTGGCTTGATTTTTGAGTAGTGCCTACCACTTCCATGCCTTATTACTTCCTTATCCACCTTTTCCAAGCTCCATTCCACCTTCTAGACCACTCCCTAAGCTTTCGGCTTGTTCATGTAGTAAAACAGGGGATCTTGTAGGAGAACTAGTACATCATGTAGATATCCTGTAGGAAAACCTGTAGCAGCCTGTTTTGATCCTGACTTCAGAAAAATCATCATTGAAGCTAGGATTAGGCCCCTACTTGCACTCCAAGCCATCTAAACCATTGTACTTCTCTTCCTCCACCCCTGTCCCCCTACCAAAGAATTAAGAAAGATTAACATTTACATTTTTCAAGCAAAAAGACAAAGAAAAGAAGTTCTTTTATGTTTATCCATGCACACATCAATTGGTACTCTCTAGATCTGATTTCATGCTTAGATTAGTTAAAACCTCACATGTGTTAAAGTAGGGTTCTTTTGTAATCATGGTATGTTAGCAAGTAGATAGAGGATTTCATGTTATTTTGCAAAAAAAAATTCAGTCTTTCATTCTTTCAATAGGTAACATTTCATTTCTCCC
>APFE030974301.1:93100-109492 GCA_000404065.3 Pinus taeda | reverse complement strand
CATCAAATGATCATCAAGTACATATAAATTACAGTCAGCTGCAGTAACCAGATCAAAATAACAGAACTGAACCCAGAACACCTTATCAACAGAAAAATTCAGTCAACAGATAGTCCTAAAACAGATACGTAACTTTCCTTTCTTTGGCCTGCGTCGGTACGCACTTCACCCTCTGCTTCTCTGCGTATACCCGCAGATCTCCTTCTGTTGCACTGCGTGCCCACGCACTGCTTCTTCTGTCGCGCTGCGTACAGTACGCACCCAAATGCACTATCGCGTCGCGTACTCCCACAGTAGGTACGCACCCAAAGACATTGTCGCGCCGCGTACTCTTCCTGTGCGTACGCACCTGAACCACTACTGCTTTGCGCACCCACGCAGTTCGCCCGTTTCTGCTCTACGTACCTACGCAGCTCGCCTTCTTTTGCTCTGCGTACCTACGCAGAGGCACCGTTAAACACCTGCATACATCAGATTAGGGCTGGTTTTACAGATCACCAATGTGGTACAGTTAGACAGATGCCCAGATCTGATCAAGCGCTCGGGAGATCACCCTTCACAAATTCGCTTTCCACTTCACTTTCATATAGATCAAGATTTTAGAAACAATAACCCAATATTTCAGATCTTAAGATATTCAACCCAAAAGCATACATAAGCCAAATGATCTCCTTTGCTTTATATAGGCAAGCTCTTCCTAAAATCAAGGATTATGGGGCTCAATAATAATAATAAAATAAAACAATACCACTGGCCAAAACCATGATAACACAATACCGTCGGCTGAATACCAAGGGTAAAACATAAGGAACCCCACGTGTGCGTGCTTTACTACCTTGAAATGTGTGCACTAGGGTATGCACCTCATGAATGGGTAATCTGCGTGTCTACACGCGGTCCCTGCACGACATACCTGCGGGTACGCATCTTCTGAACTGATCTCCTGCATACTTCTTAATTCTCATCATATTGCCATGGGTGTTGCCATCAAGTACAACATCTGTAACATATAACCATACCAGAAACATAATGCCAACAAGCAATCCATTGTATCAGCCTTCCTTACCCCTTCTTCCTCTCTCTCTCTCCCTCTTTCAACTAACTTCTTCAAGAATATGATAGTTCACAACAGCTCTATGGGCTGTCCTTCCAAATGCTCTGACCCCTTTTGCAATGGCCCTCTTGCTGCTTATGCAGCAATCGAATTAGGACTTCCAAGCTCCACCTAGAGTTCATTAGGGAAAAAACCATGAACCTGCCCTGTTTACAAGCTTTATCCCATTTTCCTTCATTCCCATAATGGAATTTCTCCAAATATCTTGATTTTTGGAGTTTCCTTGCTTTTCTTGCACAAATTTAGGGATTTAATATCTAGATATCTATGAGCAGATTCATTGGCATGACCTTCTGAACATCACTTAAGTTCACTAACGCTCCCCCTAGTCTAACAACATGAGTTAGCAAGGTGACTAACGCTCCTTTATGCTTGGTAACAAGCTTTATAAAGCACATTGTCAGTATATAGAGAGCGTTAGTGCGGATTTTGGGCCTACAATTGTGGTCATTGCTTCAGTCATCTTTTCTTTCACCTCTGAGTTGATGAGGAGGTCAATTTGTCCTATAACATAGCTAACAGAAGCAAAGTCTTAGTGCTCCAAGTAGCTGAATGGAGGCGCGGAACTATAAACTACTATGCCCAAGAACTGCACGATGTTAGGACTAAGTGCAATAGCAAAGTGTCAGAGGATCCGCGACCAAGGAAAATTTTAAGGATAGATATTTATCTTAAAGTTTAGAAACCTTAGTGAATCCCACTAGTCCATAATATGAAATCTATAAAATGTTTGGAGATATTTTTGTAAAAATATTGAAATTTATAATACTTTTATATAGTCTATATATACTTTTTTGGTGATTTTTACGGTAAAATAATTTCATTCTATAAAGTTTGGGCGAATCATTTAAAAAAAAAATGGAAATTAGAGAATCTTTTTTTTGGAAAAAGTATATAAAATTATCCCATGGGAGAATATTAGCCCCTAAAATTTTTCCTATCCGCGACAGCGCAAGAACAGCTACGCTGTCGTGTGGGTCGGTCAGAAAGTGAAAGTTAAAGTCACTATTCATGATGTGATGCTTCGTTTGATGCCGAATGGAGTAGGCGGTAGGCATTTAAGGCAAATTTTATGGGCTAGATTCTTGAAAATTTGCCGCCAATCCAGCATTAATGGGCCAAATATGGGGGGGACAGTCGAATTCAAATTCAAAAGGCACTATAAATTACAAATGGTTGTCCAACAAACAACACTTGGAAATTTGAGAACTAAGTTGTTGTTGATCCAAAATCTTTTGCTTATAGATGTGTTAAAGAATACATGCATAAATTGTAGATTAACATAGAAAACTTAATGTGCACATGAGAGAAGAGGAGAAACACGTAAAGCATAAAAGAAGGCAACCAGACTTGATTATGGATTTCATCTGACTTGGACTATGTCTCCGGGCCCTGCTCGATCAATGGGGATGCCTTCATTCATTAAGTGGCATGAGAAAGAAGAGTACAGGCATCAATTACAAAAAGGAGTTTTATACCTCCATACTAAAAAATGGCTGAAAAATGTAGAACTCTGATGGAGAAACAGATATCTCCATTGCATTCGTGGTGTCGAGAAGTGTTGAAACCATATAAAATTTGTTAAATTCTGACAAAGTGAAAATTCGGCCCTCTTGCAAAATTCTACCTCGAACTACGTGCCCTGCCTCCTCTGCTTGGGCACACTGATAATATATGTTTAAATAATAAAAATGTGGGTGGAAATCCCAAGCGGATTGTTTTTGCATGATGGTTAAATAGGGAATTTGTTGAGGAGGGTTCGGGGAATCAAATCCTGCCCCTCCCATTTTAACTTATGGTTAAAGACATTTCAATTTTGGGAGGTGGGTCCGCTGGTCCCAATGGCCCGCTCCCCCCCCCCAACTCTGCTGGCATGTTTTTTTTGTGGGTGAGGTGGAGGGGCAGTGGGGTTGACAGCCCGCGCCCCCCATTAATAATGTTGCTACGTTGCGTGGTTCCCGGGGTGGCGGGGTCATGGCCACCCACCCCCATGTTGTTTTGGTCAGTGGTTCCATGGGAGCGGCTGGGGGTCATGGCCCGGACCTCCACCAATTTTTTTATTATTATGCGGTGCAGATAAGGGGTGGTGGGGTTGGTGGCCCGCCACCCTTTTTTTTTATATTTTTTTGTTATATAAAAACAAACTATGCATTTTTGGAAATTCAGTTTTGGATAGAAGGAGTCTTTTTAACGAGGCCATGATTTTTCCCAGAATCTGGCCAGAGTTGGACAGATTCTCTCTGTCGGAAAATTTCAAATTATGCCTTCATTAATCCTGCCCAGTCATCAAAATTCAACCCAACTTTGACTACCTCTATCTCCTTAATCTGGACTCGGATTGGAGTTTTGTTCACACCGTTGGAATTAGGGTGATGAGCACTTCGATCTGATGTCAAGTTCATTGCCTTTCCTCCACTTTGAATTTTGAGCCTTTTCCATGCCACTAGTGTCTGGAGATCCTCCTGGATCAATCCTCCCCATTGAGAAGCTTTTGGACCCCCAAAAGCTTTATCAGTCAACTAGCAAGTCAGGGAATTGTTCCCTCACTCTTTCTTTTTCCAGCCATTTCGCCTTGCTAGGATGCATCCCCTTGAAACCAACTCGAAGGTATTCCACAACTACCCATCATGAATTCCTAGTTCTTCTATCAAGGATGATGTCTTCAGGTAACTCATTGAGATACTCTGGTGCAAAGTCATCAACTGTAGGAACTGTGCCCACCTCCTCGGTGTCCATAATCAATGGTGGCTCATACATCTTTAAGTTCTCCACATTCACTACGGAGTACATTTGCATATATATTGGCAAATTGAGATGAAAGGCATTGTTTCCAATCTTCTCCAAAATGGTGAATGGACCATACCAGATTGGTCGCAACTTCTTCCCTTCTCCCTTCATCCTGTCCTTGTTGATATGGAACCACACTTTGTCGCCCACTTGAGATTGATGGTCGACTCGTTGTTTGTCATGTCGAGCCTTGTAACAGGCTTGACTTTTCTCCAACTTCTCCTGTACTTCTTGGTGAATCAACTGGATTTGCTGAATGAACTACAACGCTTTTTCCCTATCATCATGTCCACTGGAGTCATCTTCTCTTCCAAAGACCATATCAAAAGGGTCTTTTGGCGGTAGCCAAAACATGTCTCAAATGGTGAACGATACGTAGATGAGTGCATTGCTCAATTGTAGGAATGTTGTACATATGGAAGATGCTCATCCCACAACTTAGGATGTTTCCCACAATAGCCTTGCAACAAGTGTACCATGATGCGGTTGAAAACCTTTGTATTTCCATCAGTCTGTCGATGGAATGTTGTGCTTCTTTTCAACTTGGTGTTCATCATCTTCCACAAGCTGGTCCAAAACTCTCCGAGAAAGTGAGAGTCTCGATCTGACACAATCAATGTGGGCAACCCAAAATGGACCCAAACATGCTGAAAGAAAAGATAATCGGTCTGCTCTGCAGTGATTTGCTTTTTACAAGGCACTAAAATACAAATCTTACTAAAATGGTCAACGATGGCATACAAATAGTCATGAATTTTTCTAGACAAAGGCAAACCCCCTACAAAATCCATCGACACACTTTCCCATGGATGACTTCGAATAGGCAGTGGTTTGTAGAGCCCGAGTTTTCTATTAGAGGGCTTTGAAACATAACACATCACACATCCCTTTACATAGTGCGTTACAATGTTCTTCATATGAGGCCAAAAACAAAATCTCTGTACATGACACAAAGTTTTTTCAATACCAAAATGACCAGACATAAGGGAGGTGTGGGCCTCCCGAATGACATCTACCCTTTCTCCTGTGGGTATGCACAATTTTCCAAGGTGATACAATATTTTCCCCTACAAGTGATAGTTGTCCCACCTATGAGCCATGGGTTCGTTTTGCATAAATCTCCTTAAAGTTATCATCATTAGCATATCGTTCAGCATAACTTTCAAAAGATAACGAAGAAATATGCAAAATAACAGAAGCAGAAATAGGAGGGAGAGATAGCATATTGGCCACTTTGTTTCTAGTGCCCTTCTTATATTTTATTACCAAATGAAATAGTTCAAGAAAACCCATCCACCTGAAATGACGAGATTGTTGCAACTCGGATTGTGACTGAAGATATTGCAAGCGCTGATGATCCGTATGGATGATGTTCTCCTTGCCGATTAGGTAATGTTTCCACTATTTCACACTCTAGACCAAGGCATATAATTCCTTGTCATAAGTGGGATAGTTTATCACATCCTAAGAGAACTTCTCTGAATGGTAACATATCAGCTTCTTTTGTTGCATCAGTACAGCTCCCATGGCATATCCGCTAGCGTCTATCTTGATCTCAAATGGTTGTTGGAGATATGGTAAGGCCAAGACCAATGCAGTGATGATATTTTCTTTCAATGTTTTGAAGGACTTTTGTTGCTTTCCTCCCCATTAAAATACTTGCTTTACACTTGTCAATGTGTGTAAAGGTGTTGCAATAATAGAGAAATTGGCAATAAATCTCCTCCAATACTGTACTGCACCCAAAAAGCTATGAGCCTCGGTTACACTAGTAGGTTTAGGCCAATTTACAATTGCTTCAACTCTAGAAGGATCAATTTTTAGCTGACCATGACCAACAATATGACCTAGGTAAACTAAAGAGGTTTTCCCAAACTCACACTTTGACAATTTTACATAGATTTTTTCATTTTTCAATACATCAAGCACTTTCTTCACATGACATACATGTTCATTCCAACTTTTACTAAAGATAAGAATATCATATAGATAGACAAGAAAAAATTCATCAATGAAAGGCCTAAAGATATCAATCATGACCCTCATGAAAGTGGCTAGAGCATTCAAAAGTCTGAATGGCATCACCATCCATTCGATCAACCCTTGTTTGGTCTTGAAGGTAGTTTTCCACACATCCTGCTCTGCAATTTAGACCTGGTGATAACACTACGCAAATCCAATTTGGTGAAATAGATAGCATTCTTTAACTTATCTATTAAGTCTTCAATGCGGGGAAGAGGGTAACGATTTTTCAATGTGATTTTGTTTAGTTCTCGATAATCCATGCACATCCTCCATGTGACATCTTTCTTTGGCACTAAGACAATCAGTGAGCTGCATGGATAAGTGCTCAATCTAATGACCCCTTGGTTCAATATTTCTTGCACCTATTTTTTGATCTCCTCCATCTCAATGGTCGACATCCTGTACATGCCAATATTCGGTAAAGGAGCATCATGCTGCAAATGGATTTCATGTTGGATTTCCCTCTTCGGAGGTAATCCTCTTGGTTCCTAAAACATCTCATCATAGTTAGAAATTAATTCACATAATTCCTTTTTATGCACATGATCACAACCCTAGAAAGCATCGGATAATTCTGCATCTTTTCCCCTTACAATCATAAGCATGCAACCTTTACTAGAATTTGCCAATCTCTTCATTTGTCCTGCACTTACAAGGCCGGAATTGATTTTAGTTTGATGAGCCCTTACAACATATTCTACCCCATCTTTTGTGATTTTGTATTTGTTTTCATGATGGAATAAGATTGCCTTTCTATCATATAGATATGGACTCCCTAACACCATGCCATAGATATCCAATGGTATCACATCAAGTTTTACCTCATCTACTAACTTAGAAGCGATCACAAATTTAACCTTACACTGCTTAGTTACATTCAGTTTTGCTTTATCATGTATCCATCCAAGTGGGTAAGGTTTTGGATGTGGTTTGGTTTCCAAGCCTAGCTTCCTTACCAAGGACTCTGAAATTAAGTTTTCGTGGGATCTTGTATCAAATAGAGTTTCCACTTTCATATGATTTATGATAACTCTAATATGGAATAGCTCAATTCTCTTTTGTTCATTAGGAAGAGACTCATATATTGAACTAGTGACTTCATGTGATTCAGAATTAACATGAGGTGTAAGAGTACCTTTTATTCCTGCTACTATGATCAATGCTTCATGTCCTGAATCAGATCCAAGGTCTTTCTGCACAGTTGCCACTGTTTTCTGCTTGTCTTTTCCTCCATACCTCTTTGGTCTCTTTTCCAAGTACTGTTTCCAACAATGATCGTCGTCATGACCTTCCTTTTTGCAGTAATTGCAATAGGGTCTTTCTCCTTCATATTTCTTGGTTGATGTCGTCCTCTTCTCCTTTCCTTTTCCTTTAACTTAGGGTTTTCCATTTGGAGGTTTGAAAGGTGGTTTCTTGAAATGATCATCTCTTTCATTTTTGCCCTTGTTCTCAAGATGGATGGCCTTTACACTAGCCGAGTCAATAGCAGTTGGTTCAAACAATAATAATGAATGTCTAAGATAACTATGTAATGATCCAATATACTTAGTTACTACTTCAGGTGAGTCAAGTGCAATGCCCAAATTAAGTGCCTATTTTCTAAATTCCTTTGTAAAGATTTGAACATCTTGACCTCGACCTTGCCTTAAATATTGCCAATCCATTAAGGATTTTTATTTATAACCCAAGGGATAGAATTGTTCTTTTAATGCAGAAATGAAACTAGGCCATGAGAAAAGAAGATTACCCACACTCTTACTATTTCGCAATTTTCTCTCCCACCAAACGAGAGCCGTGCAACTCAACCGAAGAGAGGCCAGCTAAATATTTGCCTCGTCCTCATCGATCTGTTGAATCCTGCAATAGATTTCAATCTGCTTAATCCAGTTGTCAAGCTTTTCTACATTACTTTCATCGTTAAACATGGGAAGATAAAATTTGACATCTAATTTAAAGAAATGTTTCTTAGATGCATCCCTTGAATTTCTATGATGATGGTGATGAGAGGAAGAAGAACTTTCACTCATGGAAGGAGAAGGAGGGGGTTATTCTCCACCATTTCCATGCATTGAACCTTGTTCTTCTATATTTCTCTCTTCTGCTTTCTCCAGCCTTGAAAGCAACTGACCAACATTCTCTGCCATTGTATAGAAGGTTTTGCAGAAATTGTGCTCCTCTTCATGATGAGCCTCTTCATCTGCCATGTTTCTCCTTCACTATGCATGCCCCGCTTCAGGATTGAAATACTTTAGTTTCCCTTCGCCTCTTTAGAGCCTGTTTCTTGTTAGCATAAAAACATGCAATTCACATCTAAAAAGACCTGGTCTTATACCAGTTGATCCAAGATCTTTTTCTTATAGATGTGTTAAATAATAACATGCATAAATTGTAGCTTAACATAGAAAACTTAATGTGGACATGAGAGAAGAGGAGAAACACATAAAGCATGAAAGAAGAAAACAAGACTTGATAACGAAGTTCGTCCGACTTGGACTACATCTCCGGGCCCTGCTCAATCAATGGGGAGGCCTTCATTCATTAAGTGGCATGAGAAAGAAGAGTACAGGCATCAGTTACAGAAAGGAGTTGTATACCTCCATACTAAAAAATAGCTGAAAAATTCAGAACTCTAATGGATAAACAGATAGCACCATTGCATTCGTGGCATCGAGAAGTGCTGAAACCATATAAAATTTTTCAAATTCTGACATAGTGAAAATTTGGCCCTCCTGCAAAATTCTACCTCAAACTGCATCAAGCTAGTTTAAACTGTGATCTATGAAAGGAAATGATGATAACTGTTGCAAGAAAGGAAAACATGAAAGAAGACTATTGTAAACCAAAAATTGAGCATGATGAAGAAGTTCTGAAGAAAAGTAAACTAGACTATTAACCAACTAAAAACTGTAAACACTAGAAGTCCTATGAATGAGGGAAATCTAAGTTTTTGGGCCAGCAAGAGGGTCTTTGCCTCAGATCATGGTCCCAAAGGGAGGAAGAGAGGTAAAAGCATTTTTTCTAGCCTTTTTAATCTTTTCTTTATCACTGCTTAACCTTCTATAGAAAGCACAAATGGAAGCAAATTACTGAATCATAAAAAACAACCTATTCTTAACCATAAAGGAAATTCTTCTAACAGCAACCTGATCTACAGCTGAAATAAAGCATACAAATACAAGTAAAGAGGAGATTGGCTTCTTGGATTGGACCCTAACCCAAGAGCTTCAGCCCTCTGAGGTAACTCAGTGCTAACTCAAAAAGGATTCCATCTTTATTTCCAAAACAATAACAAGATTACATGAAACTGTCACAAAATAATAAGCTCGAAGTTGAGCAGAGTTTACATAAGAAAAAATGCAAAAAAAATCCGACCCTAGTGAGGCCCTAGGCCTCTCTAAATAAAAATGAAGCTACCAATATCTTCCTTAAAATCAGGAAGGCTTGGCTCCCAAAACTTGAGATAATCATCAGTCATCCTCCACTTGCTCGGCTACCTTCTAGTGCATGACTTGGCTGCTTGTACTCCGACCTGAATGAAGGGGAATTCGAATTGAGGAGTAATAAATGAGGTGGATTCCCTCCTATAAGCCCTCTCCTTTGTCCACTTTAAGTTATTACTGCCATTTGTCCATTGGATCCCTGACTTTGACCACAAAATTCATCAATAATCTGCATTAAACACATATTAGATCACATGGCATCATAACTAACTCAACTCACTATATAAGCATAAATATAATCACAAAAGCATACAATAAGCTAAGAGAATGGTTGATTTGACTAGGTTAGAAGGTAAAATGAGCCCATATAATTACCCATTTATGAGGCTCATCACGCTCCGTGGGATGATGCCGAAAGGGCCAATAGTGTAGGGATTTGTTTGGCTAAATAACTCTGAACCTGGGTCAAGCCCCCATAAGCCAACATGTACACATAAATCATATATATCTGTAAGTGGTATTTGAGAAATATCTCCTTTTCCTGTTAATTTAAGGAGATCGATCCACTCATCTCTGATAGCTTTGAGTAGGAGGGCTTTCAAAGTTTCCTCATCCAAACTATCCATTTTTTCCCTTTTAAGATTATAGACAAATCTCTCGACTAAGTCTTCAAGATTATCATCTTCTTTTTGTGTCATTTTGAGGACCTCATCTTCAATGTTGTGAGGCATACAATAATCTCTATATTTCTCTAAGAAATTTGCTTTCATTTGTGCCCATGTCCTTATAGAATTCGTTCCTAGACTCATGAACCATTTTAATGTTGAATCCTTTAAGGTAGCAAGGAACAATTCCAATATTTAGCATCGTGTGATACTCATATGATATACATAATACTTCAAATCCGAAGAGAAATGTCTTTGGGTCTTCACTTATTTTTCCATGGAAATTAGGAAGAATAGAAGGTGAAATGTTTTTCATTGTGAGGTTTGTATCTTCATCGAAAAAAGGAAATCCAAAAGGATCTTGATTTCCTCTACCTCTACCCCCTCCTTTGTTCCTATCTCCACCTCCTCCTCTACCTCTACCTTGTCCAATCCTATTTTTCTCACTGCTGAGCACCATTATTGCAACAATAATGCTGCAACTCCTGGGTTTCCTACTTTACCTTTATCAGCCTGGTAGTTCGTAACAAACAAGGAAGCGACGGTGTTGTATGCACAAGTACTAGTTCTTACTACAGGTTGTCATTTGTTCAGTCGGTGCAAAATCACTAGGAGCTCAAGCCAACTTCTATGGATTCTAGAAGAATCTCTATATGTGATGAAAGGAGAGAAAGACTACTCTACAGATACTACTCTAACTAAAGAAAGGAGAAACACTGAAATGTAAAGCAAACCCATGTAAATCCTAATTAACCAACTAACCCTACTTTTGCAGAAAGCGCCATGAAAACCATGAAAAGAATGCCATTATATATTCAAAGAAGTAAACAACATATAACTAAGCTATTTCTAGAAGTAAATGAGCAGAAAACATCTTTTTGGATTTTTATGTATTTTTATGTGAATTTGACATGTATGTAATTTAATGTTTGTGAATGTGGAAGTGAATAGATGGCGTTGGAGGGTAGTTTTTGGACTTGAGAGGATGTAGGATGGTGTGGTTGGGTCCTGGGATGTCTAAGGTAGCCTTCTAGAGACTTTTCCCACACTCGACCCTCAAAAGAAATCCTATAGGAAAATCTACACAATGACACAGGAAATCTAATGGAGGAAAAACAACGTTATACAAGAGGCCTACAGGAGGAGGCCGAGAGCATTTTTGGCTGCTTTGAGGGTGTGAGAGTGGGTGGAAAAGGTGGATGAAGGTTGGAATGAGGTGTTAGGGAACCTAGGGTCTACCAATAATCATCAGGAGAAAGAAAGATGATTGGATTTGCTCAAGGAGAGAGGAAGAAATTCTATGGAAAATGCAGGAAACTAAGGCAGAACTGAGGGGAGACTTGGGCAACATGTAGGGCATGAATCAGATGGAGGATGGGATGGTTGATAAGCTAGCCTACTACTAGAAGAGAACTACTTCATGAACAACTGACATTCAACCAATAAGATCAAGCAAGCAATGAAATAAGTGCATCTAGGAAAACAAATTTTTGCATCAAAATAGTCTGATATATGATATATGAAAGGAAATGCTGAGAAACGTTGCAAGAAAGGAAAGCATGAGAGAAGAATATTGTAAATAAATAAGTGCGCATGATGAAGAAGTTCTGAAGCAAAGCAAAACTAGACTATTAACCAACTAAAAAGTTGTAAACACTAGAAGTCCTATGAATGAGGAAAATCTATGTTTTTGGGGCAGCAAGAGGGTCTTTGCCTCAAATCATGGTCCCAAAGGGAGGAAGAGAGGTGAAGGAATTGTTTCTAGCCTTTTGAATCTTTTCTTTATCACTAATTAACCTGCTATAGAAATCACAAATGGAAGAAAACTACTGAATCATCAAAAACAACCTATTCTTAACCATAAAAGAAATCCTTCTAACAGCAACCTGATCTACAGCTGAAATAAAACATACAAATACAAGTAAAGAGGAGATTGGCTTCTTGGATTGGACCCTAACCCAAGAGCTTCATCCCTCTGAGGTAACTCAGTGCTAACTCAAAAAGGATTCCATCTTTATTTCCAAAACAATAACAAGATTACATGAAACTGTCACAAAATAATAAGCTCGAAGTTGAGGAGAGTTTACATAAGCAAATATGCAAACAAAAATCCGACCCTAGTGAGGTCCTAGGCCTCTATAATTATAAAAATGAAGCTACCAATATATTCCTTAAAATCAGGGAGGCTTGGCTCCCAAAACTTGAGATAATCATCAGTCATCCTCCACTTGCTCGACTACCTTCTAGTGCATGACTTGGCTGCTTGTACTCCGAGCTGAATGAAGGGGAATTCGACGTGAGGAGTAATAAATGAGGGGGATTCCCTCCTATAAGTCCTCTCCTTTGTCCACTTTAAGTTATTACTACCATTTGTCCATTGGATCCTTGACTTTGACCACAAAATTCATCAATAATCTGCATTAAACACATATTAGATCACATGGCATCATAACTAACTCAACTCACTCTATAAGCATAAATATAATCACAAAAGCATACAATAAGATAAGAGAATGGTTGATTTGACTAGGTTAGGAGGTAAAATGAGCCCATATAATTACCCATTTATGAGGCTTATCATCACCCCCTACTGAAAGTGTTGCTCATCCTCTGAGAAACTTAGTCCATCTCCTCATGTTTTATGGCCCTGGTGGCCTCCATAGCATCCCAAACTTCTAATGTGGTCTCCTCTTCCTTGTCATAGAATCCTTCCTTTCTATCTATTTCTTCCCACTGCTCCTACTTTTCTTCTTCTCTTTTGCCTTCCAGCATGCCTAAAAGTAGTGGGGGACTTAGTTTGAGGCCAATCCAGTTGACCTTCAGCCTCTGCATGGAGAGCTTATACATTGGCACTCTCCTTAATGTCTCTTTCATCCTCATGGGGGAATGATATTCCCTGATATGTAGACTGTGTGGTAAGGTGTTCCATCTCCTCATACATGCATGCACACAATCATCCCCAAGTAGCCTTTTGATATCCTCAAAGTGTGCAATGGCTTGTGCCTGATCACTTATATATCTAGGGGAAATCTGAGGATTATTGGCAAGCGGGTTATGTGTGTTGATGAGTGCAATGGGATCTGATGGCTCTGCTCTAATCATTAATGGCTCATTCTACTCTTTGATCATCAATCTTCTTATTTCTGCTACCCTTAAATCTTCATGGTTCATCCACGAGGCCATGGCCATTAGTTGCAGGTCCCCTGGCCTAGCATTGGGGTCCCATGCATTCATGTCTATGAGGACCATGTTATGTAGGTAGAATTCTGCCATCTTTACCTTATCCTCTAATGTGCTTTGGTCACACAGGTCCATAAACTGCTTGTAATCTTAGAAAGACATTGTGCCTCTTTGTGCCGAAGTCTTTATCTGAAATTGCAACCATTGGTCCTTGAGATATAGGCCATAGTATTTTTTTGGTGTTCTACATTGCAGTGCCTCCATGGATAAGTTGGCCATGCATGCCAGCTGGGTCTCTTTCTCTTGTAGCTGCCTCCTTAGCAATTCATTTTATGTTTCAAGTTGGCTTCTTATAATTGCTTCCCTATGTCTAATACCACTCAACTCTCTACCTATTTCTATGAGTTTGTTCTCCATATGGCCAATATCCTCAACTCCTTTGGATTTGGCTATTTGCATCCACCTATGTGTTCTTATTCTCTCTTTCTCTAATTCAAAGAATAGTGGAATTGCAAATTTTTGTGGAATTATTCTTCCTCCCTGAAGCAGATTGTAGTAGGAGGAAAGACTAGGCTGGGGATTAGGTTCTTGTAGCTTTGTTTCTTCCTCCTTTATCTGTGGCTATCCTTCCATTTCTTTCTCTAGCTTTTGGGTCTCCTGTAGTTTTGACAGTGTCTCCTGTAGAACTGTTTGAGCCTCTTGTAGGATTGATTTTGGGTCCTGTAGTTCTACCTTTTCTTTCCATGTGGGAGATCTAGGAGTCCCTCTTTCATATGTGATAGGTGCCTTGGAAGGGGATTCCTTTCCTTGGGCAGAGGGTGAATCCTCAATTGTAATTGGCACTTTTGAAGAGGGCTGAGGTTTCCCTATTTTTATTCATGTGCTCTTCCTAGCCTTGAAATACATGGAGGCCTGCCTTTTCCTCTTTTGTTTTGGCTTGATTGGTGTACTGAGGGTAGTGACAGCAGTTGCTGCCTCTATTTCTAGAGTCTCATGGGACACTTCTCCTTGTTCTATCTTTTTTGCCTCTTTTTCTCCTCCTTCAGTCTCTTTTTCTATCTCTGTTTGCTCTGTTTCTTCCTGCAATGTTTCTTCAACTTTCTCCTCCTCTATCTTAGTTTCTTCCTCCTTCCCTTCTTGTTCTGCTAAGTCACCAGTTGCTTCACCTTCTCCCCCTTACTGCTCTTCCTCCTCACTACTAGTAGGATTGATATCATAGGTTGGGGCTTTTATGTCATCCTCAGCTATCATGTTTCGGAAGACTTCCCATGCTATAGGGAGGGTAAATGTATGGAGGGCTTCTTCCACTAGGATTTTGATCAACCCATGGTGAGCTAGCTATTTTTAATTTCATTCTTTTACTTTAGTTCTGGAGTCAATGAGGGGCTACAAGAGGAAGTAGGGGATGCTGAGCTTCTGAGGGGCTAGAGTGTCCATGCCATACCTTAATTCATGAAGGATTCTAAAGTGATAACCATAGACAATGTTGTACCTCCCCTCACAGGAGATATACTTGATTATTTGGTAGCTAACTTCATCCCAAGGATATGGTATGCTAGCCTTTCTAATGCCATTTTTATCCTCTATAGGGGCTTCATTATTTTGGAAGAATTTTTTCTTGGCAACCTGGCCAATGGGTTTCTCATACTTACTTCAAGGTGTTAGTGCCTAAATCTACCTCAGGCTGAGAAAGGTAGGATTTAGGACAACATCAAACCACGCTTAACCTGGTAGCTAGCCCTACCAAGTTGAGAGAGGGCTCTCTCCTGGTCAATCTCAACAAGATATGATCGATGAGGGCTTGATATGACTAATATTCTGATTGATTTTAGGCTAGGTATGTGTGTAAATGAGTTTGATTGAATAAAATGATGTTTTTGTTGGTTCCAATGGAAAGGCAGATTTTGGGTGCGGGGAATGAGGCTCAATTTTGCAGAGATCTCAATGGGGCAAGGTAGACAACGGATTTTTTCACTTCAAATTGAATGATATGGAGAGATTAGATAGGTGAGGAGTTGAAAAGGCCAAGAAAACTCAGGGATCCTCTTCAAACAGCTGAAAACATCAAAAGCTAAAGCAAACCCTAGGTAGAGCATTGCAATTTCAATGGATTCTACCCTTTCCTTTGTTTGATTTAGTTAAGAAGAAAAAAGATAGGTAATGAATACAAAAGAAAGCACTATACCAAAACAAAATGCCACATGAATCCCAAAGGGTGCTACAAACCTTGGTCTCTATTCCTTAGCCAAAACTGTTGATAGTGTAGAAATTTTGAATAATTTAACACATATTCAACAGAGATTATCCTGATCATGTACTATTGCGGAAAACATACACAATACATAAGCTCCTCTACGTTGATCATCAATATAGCAGCATCAATAACAATAAAACATCAAGAGCATTCACACATTAACACAGTATGTATCCCGGGGAAAGCATCTCGCTAAAAACCCCAACTATCTGTATATTAATGATTGAGTCATGTAACATTACAAAGTACAATGCTTATCACAAGCAATCCAGTACCAGCTCCACCTGTTACACACAATACAGCTCAGATCTGAATCAATCATTGGCTCAAATCTCTTCCGCTGCTTGCCTGGCTCCGCTGCTCAATGCCTGCACAAGAACTGATGATAATACCAAGGCAGCCACGTCTTTCCTTGGCTAAATCACGTATTTCCAAGCTACAATGTGGGCAAACTCATTGGCATACTCAATCCCCTGATTTGTGCAAGATCTGGTGAACAACTATAGTCACAACTGATAGCAATCTGATTCTCTAACCCCTGTCCCTGCTGAACTGAACATGCACTGACATGCAACTGAGTTAACTGATGTATTCATTAGTTGTATTATGAGTTAATAACTTGTGAATTAATTAATTAACTAATTCACCCAACTCATCTCTAGTCTATTCGCCAGTTAGACTAAATACAACCAGTTTAACAAAGCTAAACTGAACACAACTCCATCAACTGCACCTCCAGTCCACTAAACTCAACTCACTTGAGTTCTAACTGAGGTCATGCATGCAAATATTCAACTAACCCATAAGAACCACGTATTTCCTTCATGCAATTGCATGTGCCACATCCGTAGCTCGAACTGAAGTGCTCCAAGAGAATAATATTAAGTTTATAGTCCAAATATTATTGTGAGAATAATATTTGACTTT
>APFE030974301.1:18995-79829 GCA_000404065.3 Pinus taeda | reverse complement strand
TCCCTTTGACGAAGATCCGTCCCTGGTACTCCGCCTGATCTCCTCATGCACAAGATCTGACCATAGTCTTTCCCATCCTGGCAACTTCTCCCGACCATTGACAGAGTCCTGATAGGAATGCCAACTCTTCGGAAGACCAAGGAGAGCCAAGCTCACCAAGTCCTCATCATCGAAAGTAACCCCCACACTTCCCAGTTCATCTCGACACTGAGTGAACTTCGTGAGATACTTGGGAATACTGTCACCCTTCTCGCATTTGATGTTTCTGAGTTTATCTTTGAGCGCCAGCTTCCTCTGATCGCTCTTGCTTTGGAATAATTCTGTTAATGATTTCCACATCAAATATGGAGTAGCTTTTCCATGGAGGCTGGACACAATGTGATCCTTCACGCCCTCCAACAGAATCCTTCGACTTTTTGCGATCTTCTTTTGCCAAGCATCAGCTTGAGTAGCATCAGTAGGCTTTGGGATATCCGTATCTATGAACTCCTTCAGCCCGTTATCATCCAATACTGCCTCCATCCTGTCCTTCCATGCAATATAGTTTGAGCTGCCCTCAAGAGCATACTCCAATCGCAATCCGTTGAAAGACATTGTTGCGTTGTCACCAAGAAAACACTGCTGCAAATTCGAATTCCACCAGCAACCAACTCAACCGCCTCGGATCTAAGATTCGTGAGAACACAATATTTCTCGTACAGAGATTGACTGTATGGGCTTTGACCGGATATTTCAACTTCCAAAGGAAGGATGAATCCAGAGGCTACCTGGCCCGATTACAGGCTCTGCCTAGAGAAATAGAATGTAAACACTTCCTGAATAGTAGATCTGATGATCAACACCTCTGATACCATGTAGAATTTTGAATAATTTAACACATATTCAACAGAGATTATCCTGATCATGTACTATTGCGGAAAACATACACAATACATAAGCTCCTCTACGTTGATCATCAATATAGCAGCATCAATAACAATAAAACATCAAGAGCATTCACACATTAACACAGTTTGTATCCTGGGGAAAGCATCTCGCTAAAAACCCCAACTATCTGTATATTAATGATTGAGTCATGTAACATTACACAGCATAATACTTCTCACAAGTATCTCCACCTCTGTTACACACAATACAGCTCAGATCTGATCTCCAAATCTCTTCCACTGCTTGCCTGCCTCCACTGCTCAATACCTGCTCAAGAACTGATGAGAATGGCTCACCAAACTCGTTTTTTCACCTGCAAAATAGTTACTCACGCTTTGTGGACGTGAGCATAAGCTAAAATGTGGGCAAATACGTGGGCAAACTCATTGGCATACTCAATCCCTTGATTGTGCAAGATCTGGTGCACAACTATAGTCACAACTGATAGCAATCTGATCCTCTACCACCTGTCCCTGTTGAACTGAACATGCACTGACATGCAACTGAGTTAACTGATGTATTCATTAGTTGTATTATGAGTTAATAACTTGTGAATTAATTAATAACTAATTCACCCAACTCATCTCTAGTCTATTCGCCAGTTAGACTAAATACAACCAGTTTAACAAAAGCTAAACTGAACACAACTCCATCAACGGCACCTCCAGTCCACTAAACTCAACTCACTTGAGTTCTAACTGAAGTCATGCATGCAAATATTCAACTAACCCATAAGAACCACGTATTTCCTTCATGCAATTGCATGTGCCACATCCGTAGCTCGAAATGAAGTGCTCCAAGAGAATAAGATTAAGTTTATAGTCCAAATATTATTGTGAGATAATAATATTTGACTTTTCTATTTTTGACAGCCAGTCTAAAAATAGACTTGATCACTCACACTGTGATCACTCACACTTTCATCAAAAATAGAAGTCCATCTATTTTTCCCAACTTGATCAATCATCCATAAACAGCAACCTGCAATCCATAGACATGATCCATATGTCTAAAAATAGACATAGTCTAAAAATAGACTTGTGCAAAAATAGCCTGCGGGCCCACTTAGTGAAGGTGACTCTTTTCACTAAGCTCCATCATCTTGTTGCAATCTCAACAGATAGGAATATACAAAGAAGCTCCTTGCTTTCTCAAGAGTCCAACCATGCTAATGACTGAAAAATCACAAGATATAGATAAAAAATAACTCATCCTAGCCTCTAGGGGTCGAGCTCACAAGTTTAGGATATGTTCCAACTAATTCTAAACTAAGAACTAGAAATTAGGTAGTGGAACAGCTGCCTCTAGAAACTAGGGAACTGATTCATTCAGTTTCAAACAACTTTTTGATAGATGAATCTACCTCCATGAGTGAAAAATTGACATTTTTAAATCATGATCCATCAATTTACATGAAATTACATCATAATTTTGATATTGAGAAGGAGAAAAAGTCAAATTGTCAAAAGCTAAGCGAAAAACAGAGTGTTCTTGGTCAAATTGAGTAAAATTTACCCAATGCGCCGCGCTGATTTCCCTACGCATAACTCCTATTTGCAGCCACTTTTATAGGACTTCCTTATGTCAAACATTTCTCCAAGTGTACTGGTTGGAAATTTCTGCCTGTCTACTTTCCCAAACAAGTGGAATTTTTGAATTTGGCCTCCATTTGCCCCTCCAAAATTTAGTTCTCCTAACACTGCTTCCTGTGTATCAAAATAGGGGCAGTAAGGTCATTTTTTGGGTGTTTTTGACCCTTTTGGGGGCTCAACACTTGTCAAAATTTCTTGGCCATTGGTAGGAATGCATACCTTTCCAAGAAAAATCCAAAATTTTTGATTTTTTCTCAATTGAAGGCCTCCATCAAAACCAAGCGCCAGGTGGTGCGGCGCATAGGGCAGAAAATTCTGTGTTAAAAATTTCTATGCATAGCGCCTTTTTGTAGACCAGTTTTGAGGGCCTTCCCAGTGTCAAACTTGGGTGCACAATACCTCATGGGAAATATTATTGAGTCTACTTTCCAACCCAACTTAAATTTTTTAATTTGGAGTTCATTTTTCCTATCAAAAGTCAAATCTCCCAAGACTGGTCAAAATGTGCAAAATGAGGTTGCCTAAAGGCAGAGTGCTGTTGCAATCAACTTTTGAAAGTCTTCCTCAACCCCAAATTGAGCTCATGATATCTCATTGAAATATAATTGTGTCTAATTATCATTTGACTCATCTATCAAGTCATTTGGACAACAAATCTAGGATAAATCTTGATATTCCCAAGGTCACTTCAGAGGTGCATCAATTCTCCTGAGGCAACTGTATTTTTGACATTTCTCTAAAAACATGACACCTGTGTAAAAAGTGAAGGAGGTTTCTCTTCCTTGGCTTATTATGGACAGAAAATTCTCTCATGTTTTCGAAATTCATCTTTCCTTGCTTAGAAACATCATTTGAGTAAAACCTACCCCGATGTGTGGAACAGGGGATTTGTCAAAATGAAGGGAAAGGAAGGAGAGAAGGGGCTCCTAAATTCTTTAGGAAATTTTGGGAAGTAGGCAGGGATGTTAGGAAATAGAGGAAAGTTGAATTTCAAATATTGAGTGAGGGGAACGGGTCCAAAAGGGCAAAACACATGCCTAGCCTAGAAAATTGCCAAATTGTAGCAAGAAACTAGGGTTTGCAGGAAAACGAGGAATTTAAGGGATATCAATGATGGGAAGTGTTTAATAACATAAATTAAGGATAGGGTAAGGTGTATGAACATCAGGATACAAGTTTTTCTTATGTTTTGATCATCCAAGAGAAATTACCTTCAAAACCCTAGGAGAGGGAAATGAACCTTACCTAGGCACAATTGAAGCATGAACAAGGTGTAAAATGACCCATTTGGAACCTAATATGATGATGAAAAGCTCTGAATGATGGTACACTCAGCTGAATAGTGATATGAAGCTCTTGGAACAACAATTAGGGTTTGGAAATTTTTAACTAGGGTTTGGGATAGTTAGGACTAGGGATTTGGGATTAATAATTTAAGGATATGGGGTTGATGAAAATGTAATGAGAAGGAGAAAATGAATGAGGGAATGAGAGATCGCTAGGAGTGGAATTGGTAGCAAAATGACAAAGGCAAACCCTAGGCAATCATTTTTTGAGAAATTTCAAGGAAGTAGGGTTTGAGTTTTTTCACACTAAACCACCATAAATGTTTAAGAAAAACTCTTTCACTAGCAAGGAAAAGGGCTTGACTTACTTGCACACTAGAAGATTTGAGAAATTTTGGTAATTTGAGGGAGTTTACGATGAAATTGGGCTTGGCAGCTCTATGCACTACACTACAAACCCAATGTGTCACGCCTCCTATATGTGTCGCGCCTCCTGTATGCGCCGCGCCTCCTGTATGCGCCGCGCCAGTATAAATTTAACACTGTGGAGGGCAACCCAATGCGCCACGCCACTTGTATGCATTGTGCCTCTCACCCAATGTGTCGTGCCTCCAAAACTGGAACTCTTTTCTGCAATTTTGCTTCCTTTCTCCAACACGACCTTCACTTTGCTCAATCTTTCTTCTTTGAGTGCCAATGATCTTTTGAATTGCAAAGATGATTTATATACAAGATCTTTTGATTTTCCTTCATAAAACCCACTTTTATAATGTTTGCAATATGACTTACTTTTTCAACTCTATTTTTGGGTAGTTTACTTTATTTGTGCCTTTGATGAATTGAGTGACTTGATTTTTTGTTTGCCTTGCAAGGGATGGAGCTATTAAAGCTTGGAAAGGTGACCAGGGTTGCCACTGAAGTAATTTACATACAAGAGAACTAAAATTACATGAATTTATACAACAAAAACATAAAATACTCTGTTTTTCCTCAAAACAGGGTTTTGAGGAAAAATACATTTCTAAGCAATTGATTATGAAATTTATTGGTACTGGAACTTTATTCAACCTCCTCATGCACCTGCTGGCTGTTATTGGACATTTTGAAGACCTTTTTTATGAAACCCTAGACCTAATGAAACTGAAACCCTAGAAATGACTCTTGCAAATTTAAAGACAAAAAGTGCCTATAGATGATCTTGATGAATGGAAATGGGCCAGCATGTAAAGTACATGAGGGAAAATGTACAACAAGCCACTATCGTCAGATGATCCATGCTCCTAATGGAATGAAGCTGACTGAGCGAGACACCTAATATGCAATGCAACAAAAGAATTTGATCTCTGACGGAGGGATGAAGATACCGACACTAACATTGGCTCCAATGTGGATGGTAGCTCCTTGGTGGTGCCAAGAACTACAGATCTCTGGGAAAGCAGGCAGTGCCTTCATCCATTGGGCTATGGAGTCAATAACTTTGACAAACCAAAACCAATATCTTGACACCAAAACATCGAAACTCAAGACTCAAGACTCATAATTCAAGTGAGTAAGACTAACTCAAACTGAAACAAGATACTCAAAAGCTGAAACTAGACATTCAGCAGCTGAAACTAGACCTTCAGCAGCTGAAACTAGACACTCAAAACTGACAAAAACAAAATATGACTCAATACTTACTTAACTGAAACAAGTACTTACAAAGATTTTTAATGGCAGCAGACCATCGAGATTTGAGGGCTTCAAATCATGATGACAACCACCTTCCTACTAATGAAATATGTACAATCATGTGTAGTGAGCCTTCTGATGTAACCAATCTAGTAGATGGCTACATACTGAAATTTTTCTCTCACTTTTCCCAAGCAGGTAGAACGATGTAAATGTAGGCAAATCACAATAACCATTGAAACCAAGGCTTATGATAATTAACCAGGCAACATTCATCTTCTCTAGTGCTTGCAAAAGAATGCCGAAGGGATCTTGAAAATCCTGAAGCACTAGCTTGTCTTGAGATCCAGCAGCAAAAATACAAGTACTCCCTTCATTCTGATCTGAAAGACGCACTGGCTGCTGAGTGATAGGAAGGCACAGAGAGGTATAAGCTCTTGCCATCTGAGTGTTAGCTATAAATTCCTTGACCATGAGAAATTCTAGCATATTGTCTCTCTCAAGCTCATATTCCTCAACTTCATGGTCTAGGTCATTCTTAAACAGAAAACAATCTTCAAGATTATCAAACATCACAGCCTTATCATTTTCATGAAAGAAAATATTATGTGTTCGCTGATCTATAAGGCTAATGTCAAGACTGTCATCATTTTCAAAAGAGGAAGAAGTTTCACCAACACCTTCTTGACCATGTGCACACTGCAAACCTGCATTAGTTTTGGTTGTAACTTGACCTTTCAGGAGTCGATCTATCTCATCTTAAGACAAAGGAGATAAGACTTTTTGTTTCCTTTTGCTCAAGCAAGTATTGTCTTCTTGAAATAACATTTCAAAACATGAAGAACCTGACTGATAGTCCTCAATTCCCTGGTCTTCTAAAATTTGAAAACATTGTTGATCATCTTCATATGACATGGCAATCAAATTATCATTTACCACTGAGTTATTGAAAGAATATTTTTCACTTACTTGAACAAAGATCTCATCTTGTTTTTCATGAAATGACTGGATTACCTCCTCATGAAGGCTTGGGTCAGTAACTTTGTCTTCTTCATTCCAGATGATCTCAACAGCAGAGCTCTCTTTCATGGGATTCAGTACAACATACTCTTGATCATCATGAACTGAATCTAGATCTAAAATAGCTTACTTGACTTTATCACATTCTGAAATTGAAACTTGACTTCCCTACATATTGTCTTCTTCTATGGACAGATCTGAAATAAAGCCTTCTCTTTCATCATTTTCCATTGCACTAAGATCTTGATCCTGCTGCAAATTTTCCTGAGCATCTTGACAAGTATCCTCTAAGATCTCTTTATGCTGCTGAAATGGATTTTCGTAGAGAGTTTCCATGATTTCATCATCCATGAAGTTATCATCTTCATAATCTTTCTTAAGACTTTCAATAAAATTATAAGCATGTTTGGAACAGTTATGAACTAAATTTAATGATGGATAAGATTCTTTATACCTTTCAAATAACATGGTATGAAAATCCTTTAAACAGTAAATACTAGCAGGCAGCAAACTTTCATACCAAGATTGGGCTTCACCTTCTAGAGTGGCCATGAATATCTTCATCAAGCAATCTTCAAGAAAATCAACCTTCAACTTGTGAATATGCATGTGAAATCTAACCAAATGTAAAGCAACATCATTCTTATCATCATCTTTAAACGTAGGCAAATTCCTTTGCCAATCTACCTTAGGAATTTTATTTGGAAAACCTGGAATGTGATCTTGACTCATGGGAGCATACCTTCGATCCAATGAAACCATTTTAATAATAATGAATTCACCAAGAAATTCTTCAGGCTATTGGTTTTTGAAGGGTAGAGTTGCCATAAAAATTCTGAGCCTTGGGATTCTTCGACACTGGAGTCACCAGGTGAATGATTTAAGCCTTCCGATGTCTAATCGTTGTCCACCATCAACAATTAGATCTAACTTGATACATGTACTAGACTAGAGATTCACTGAAGTTGCTTTTATCTACTTGCGCTAATGCAAAGCAAAAGAGTTTCGAAGGCTACCTAGCTAATCTTCAGACTCCATCTGTAGTTTACAAAACGAAGAACACTAACAAACAAACAATCTCTTTCCCAGTATGGTCACCACTATGTTAGTGCCTAAATCTACCTTAGGCTAAGAAAGGTAGGATTTAGAACAACATCAAACCATGCTTAACCTGGTAGCTAGCCCTACCAGGTTGGGAGAGGGATCTCTCCTGGTCAATCTCAGTAAGATATGATCGATGAGGACTTGAGATGACTAATATGCTGACTAATTTTAGGCTAGGTATGTGTGTAAATGAGTTTGATTGAATAAAATGATGCTTTTGTTGGTTCCAATGGAAAGGCAGATTTTGGGTGCGAGGAATGAGGCTCAGTTTTGCAGAGATCTCAATGGGGCAAGGTAGACAACAAATTTTGGCACTTAAAATTGAATGAGATGGAGAGATTAGAAAGGTGAGGAGTTGAAGAGGGCAAGAAAATTTAGGGATCCTCTTCAAACAGCTGAAAACATCAAAAGATCAAGCAAACCCTAGGTAGAGCACTACAATTTCAATGCATTCTACCCTTTCCCTTGTTTGATTTAGTTAAGAAGAAACAAGATAGATAATGACATGCATAACACATAAGTAAATTCATAAATACAGAAGAAACCACTATACCAAAACAAAATGCCACATGAATCCCAAAGGGTGCTGCAAACCCTGGTCTCTTTTCCTTAGCCAAAACTACTAATATGAATATACAAAGAAGCTCCTTGCTTTCTCAAGAGTCCAACCATGCTAATGACTGAAAAATCACAAGATATAGACAAACCATAACTCATCCTAGACTCTAGGGGTTGAGCTCACAAGTTTAGGAGCTGTTCCAATTAATTCTAAACTAAGAACTAGAAATTAGGCAATGGAACAGCTTGCCTTTAGAAACTAGAGAACTGATTCATTCAATTTCAAACAACTTTTTGATAGATGAATCTACCTCCATGAGTGAAAATTTGACATATTTACATCATGATCCATCAATTTACATGAAATTACATCATAAGTTTGACATTGAGAAGGAGAGAAAGTCAAATTGTCAAAAGCTAGGTGAAAAACAGAGTGTTCTTGGTCAAACTGAGCAAAATTTACCCAATGTGTCGTGCTGATTTCCCTATGCATAGTGCCTGTCTGCAGCCACCTTTGGAGGCCTTCCCGGAGTGACAATTTTCTCCAAGTGTACCAGTTGGAAAGGTCTACCTATCTACCTTCCAAAACAAGTGGAATTTTTTAATTTAGCCTCCATTTTCACCTCCAAAATTTAGTTCTCCCAACACTACTTCTTGTGTGTCAAAATAGGGGCAGCAAGGTCATTTTTTGGGTGTTTTTAACCCTTTTGGGGGCTCAAAACCTGTCCAAATTTCTTGACCATTGGTAGGAATACATATTTTTCCAAGAAAAATCCAAAAATGCTGAGTTTTTCTCATTTGGAGGCCTCCATCAAAAGCGAGCGCCAGGTGGCACGGCGCATAGGGCAGAAAACTCTGTGTTAAACATTTCTATGCGTAGCACCTTTTTTCTGACCGGTTTTTAGGGCCTTCCCTGCCTCAAAATAGGGTGCACAATATCTCGTTGGAAATATTATTGATTCTACATTCCAACCCAACTTTTATTTTCCAATTTGGAGTTCATTTGCCCTGTCAAAAGGCAAATCTCCCAAGACTGGTCAAAATGTATAAAATGAGGCTGCCTAAAGGCAGAGTGTTGTTGCAGTCAACTTTTGAAGGTCTTACTCAACCCAAAATTGAGCTCATGATAGCTCATTGGAAATATATTTGTGGCTAAGTATCATTTGACACATCAAGAAAGTCATTTGGCTAACCAAGCTAGGATAAATCTTGAATTGCCCAAGGTCACTTTAGAGGTGCATCAATTCTCCTTAAGCAACTGTATTTTTGACATTTCTCTAAAACCATGACACTTGTGTAAAAAGTGAAGGATGTTTTTCTTCCTTGGCTTATTATGGACAAAAACCTCTCTCAAGTTTTCCAAATTCATCTTTCCTAGCTCAGAAACATCATTTGAGTAAAACCTACCCCGATGTGTGGAACAGGGGATTTGTCAAAATGAAGGGAAAGGAAGGAGATAAGGGGCTCCTAAATTCTTGAGGAAATTTTGGGAAGTAGGAAGGGATGTTAGGAAATAGGGGAAAATGGAATTTCAATTTTGAGTGAGGGGAAGGGGTCAAAAAGGGAAAAACACAGGCCTAGCATAGAAAATTGCCAAATTGTAGCAAGAAACTAGGGTTTGTGGGAAAATGAGGAATTTAAGGGATATCAATCATGGAAAGTGTTTAATAAGATATATTAAGGATAGGGAAAGGTGTATGAACATCAAGATACAAGTTTTGCTGATGTTTTGATCATCCAAGAGAAATTGCCTTCAAAACCCTAGGAGAGGGAAATGAACCTTACCTAACCACAACTGAAGCATGAACAAGGTGTAAAATGACCCATTGGAACCTGACATGATGATGACAACCCTCTGAATGATGGTACACTTAGTAGAATGGTGATATGAAGCTCTTGGGACAACAATTAGGGTTTGGGAATTTTTAACTAGGGTTTGGGATAGTTAGGACTATGGATTTGGAATTAATAATTTAAGGATATGGGGTTGATGAAAATGTAATGAGAAGGAGAAAATGAATGAGGGAATGAGAGATAGTTGGGAGTGGAATTGGCAGAAAAATGACAAATTCAAACCTTAGGCAATCGTTTTTTGAGAAATTGCAAGGAAGTAGGGCTTGAGTTTTTTCACACTAAACTACCATAAATTTTTAAGAAAAACTCTTTCACTAGCAAGGAAAAGGGCTTGACTTACTTGCACACTAGAATATTTGAGCAATTTTGGTAATTTGAGGGAGTTTATGATGAAATTGGTCTTCGCAGCTCTATGCACCACGCCACAAACCCAACGCGCCGCGCCAGTATAAATTTAACACTCTGGAGGGCAACCCAATGCGCCCCGTCACTTGTATGTGCCGCGCCTCTCACCCAATGTGTCGTGCCTCCAAAACTGGAACTCTTTGCTGCGATTTTACTTCCTTTCTCCAACACGACCTTCACTTTGCTCAATCTTTCTTCTTTGAGTGCCAATGAGATTTTGAATTATAAAGATGATTTATATACAAGAGCTTTTGATTTTCCTTCATAAAACCCACTTTTATAATGTTTGCAATGTGACTTACTTTTTCAACTCTGTTTTTGGGCAATTTACTTTATTTGTGCCTTTGACGAATTGAGTGACTTGATTTTTTTGTTTCCTTGCAAGGGATGGAGCTGTTGAATCTTAGCAAGGTGACCAGGGTTGCCACTGAAGTAATTTACATACAAGAGAACTAAAATTACATGAATTTATACAACAAAAACCTAAAATACTCTGTTTTTCCTCAAAACAAGGTTTTGAGGAAAAATACATTTTTGAGCAATTGATTATGAAATTTATTGGTACTAGAACTTTATTCAACCTCCTCATGCACTTGCTGGCTGTTATTGGACATTTTGAAGACCCTTTTTATGAAACCCTAGACCTAATGAAACTGAAACCTTAGAAATGACTCTTGCAAATTTAAAGACAAAAAGTGCTTGTAGATGACCTTGATGAATGGAAATGGGATAGTAGGTAAAGTACACGAGGGAAAATGTACAACAAGCCACTACCATCAGATGATCCATGCTCCTAATGGAATGTAGCTGACTAAGCGAGACACCTAATATGCAATGCAACAAGAGAATTTGATCTCTGACGGAGGGATGAAGATATCGACGCTAACACAAGGCAGCCCAAGATGAAGGGTAGTGACCCTACTGATAAATTCAGGGGTTATCTCCATGGAAAGACCTCTAAGGGTGATAGTGGCATGTGTTCTGGTGTGAGGGACCAAAGAGTGGGCAAATTCTTGGGAAATTTCCTCATCAAACCCTCGGAATTTCTCAAAAAAGTTCACCCAATTTGCACTTGTGAATATGTCCACTACTTGTGGATGTGCATGGAGCCTGGAGGAGTTGGTGGTATCCTTCTTCCTAAATCCCGCTATCATTTTGTTTATACCTTTTTGGAACCAAATGTGGAGATTGAGACAACAATTTTTGGAGAAAAACAGAGAAAAGAGGAGACTGTGTTTTTTTTTTTTTTAACTGAATTTTTCTTTTTATGTATTTCCTCCTTCTAAAGGCTTTATTTCCTCCTTAAATTTAAACCATTGCTTGCATATTTTGATATTCAATGGGGGCATGCATGGAACCTACATCTTGAGATCGAAAATCGTGTTAAAACCCGTGTTTTCGCCCTTCAAAACAACTCATTGCCCCTCTTGTAGAACCCTGTTATCCCTCCTGTAGAATTCTTGTAGGTGCCCCTGTAGAACCTATAAGTGCTCCTGTAGAAAACACCGAGAGTAGGAATATGGGAGAGATCAATGGAAAACAATGGTTACAAGGCTATGGGGGCACAAAGAAACTGTTGTAGCTAAGTTTCAAGGAGAGAATGAAGGAAAAGGTGGTGAGAGTGCTTGGAGAGAAGTACTTATTACCCTTTATGGATATTTCCGGTGATGGAGGGTGAGCTAGCAAAGTATACATTGGCTATATTTGAACAGTAGGTCCCCACTTTCCTTGTCATTATGGCCCCCCTCCTCATAATCATCCCTCATGATTGCATCAGAGTTCACACTTTCTCCACTACCTGTCCTTGACATCTTCCTTGAGTTGATTATGTGCACGTGTGGGTGACATCTTCGAATGAGTGGAGTCAACTAGATGAAGGTGACCAAGTTAACTGGCCACCTTTCCCTCATTCAACCTCAATCATCTCGTTACTTTTGCATGCCTTCTAATTACACAAATGCAAATAGAGGAGCGGGTTAGTTACTTAACTAAGATCCAAATGTATTTAATGTGAGGTGTTGTGGCTCTCTCTCTCTCTCTGTGCATGCCTTTGATTCTTTTGATGCATGTTGTCTACTTGCTGATGTGTGGTTGTGTCTTGTGCAGGTTCTTCTCTAGCTAGATCTGAGCTTCAGGTGTCTTCTTCAACTTTCATGTTTGCACTTTCTTACTGCTGATGCTGGATTTTAATGGGATCAGCTACTACAGGAATTCCTGCAGGAGCTCCTGTAGCTACTTCTCCCCTTGAAACTTCAGCTTCTTTCTATGCTTGGAGCTATTAGGATGATTCCAGATATGTAGATAGAGATGGAGAGGTAATAGGTAGGCTTCAGGTGAGGTGGATGGTGTTGTTTCCTTTCTTATTTTTTTGTTTTTTTTCTTTTCCTGAAAAACTGTTTTTTTGTGTTTTTCTTGGACAGGAAGAAGAATGATGCAGGCTTTGAAATGATGGAAAGGAGGTTTGAAGACTATAGGAGGATTTATAGATTCCTCATGAAGCTTCCCTATCCCTAAAACTACCTTTTATATCCATTTCTGGCTCTTTGTAATTCCTATAGGAGCCTCCTGTAGAAAACACAGTTTTTGGAAAAGAAGCACAGTGAGGTGAAAGAAATGAAAAGAATGATGGATAAAGGTGTGGGAGGGTAGGATAGGTGCTAGTGTCGGTTTCAGGACTCCCTTAGCACCTTCTACTACTTCCTGTAGTCTACCTGCAAACCTGCACTGCAAATGAAAATTCATTTTTCTATTTCTCTTTTTTTTTTTTTTCAAAACAACTAGGGTGCCTCAGGGAGGTTTTCACCCTAATTTCCTGCCCTGGACATCTCCAAGGGAATTTTTCACACAGGTACCTTATTTTCTCTCCTTTTTTTTGACATCATTGGGCCCCCTCAGAAGAGGTTTTTAACCCAACGATGGGACTCCAGCGCCTCATGAAGGTTTTCACTTGAGTCCTTATTTTTTTATTTTTTCCTTTTTCTTCAGTGAGTGGGTGAAGTGGAGGCTAAGACATGCTCCACTACCATCACTGTCTTATTCAAATATTCAATGAACTCTCACTTGGAGAGGGGTTTCTTGTAGACTTTCAATCGGTGTCCATTGACAAGCATGGTGATGGCTTCACCATCAATGGTTCTGATCAGCACTGAACCATTGTCATTGCATTTCTCCACAGTGTATGGTCCCAACCATCTTGTCCTTAGCTTGCCCTTGAAATATTTGTATCTTGAATCATAGAGAGTGCCCAATCTCCCTCTTGGAATTGCTTCTCCTTGATATTGTTGTCATGCCATATCTTTCTCTGAAACTGAACTACCTCTGTATGGAGAATTGCCTGCATTATGTGTTCATCCAATCCATTGAGCCGAAGTAATCTTTCTTTATGTGCATGGCTGAGGTCTAGGTCTAGCTGAGCTACCATCCTCAGGGTATTGAATTCAAATTTTATTGACAGCAAAGCCTTCTTCCCATAGACTAGTTCATAGTGTGTGAACCCTGTAGTGGTCTTCCATGTTGTGTTGTAGGCTAAAGTGGCCTCAACTAATCTGTCTTCCCAGTCTTTTATGTTTTTGGTCACTACCTTTGTCAAGATCCCTTCCAATGCTCTGTTAGTGACCTCCACCTACCCATTGGCTTGTGGATGGTAAGGAGTGGAAGTCCTATGCTTGATTCTATTATGTGTGAGTAGGTCTTCAATCAAATTGGAAGTAAACTGACTGCCTTGATATGTGACCAACTCTCTTGGATACCCAAACTTGTAGAATATGTTTTCTCTCAAAAACTCAGCTACTTTTTCCTCTATCGCTGCTTTGATTTCTTTTGTCTCTTCCCACTTTGTCAAGTAATTGGTGCACACAATGATGTATTGTTTTTTCTTTGAAGGAGGGATGATGGGACCCACAAATTCCATACCCCACTTCTCAAATGGCTCAAAGGTCGCTTGAGGTTGCATGGGCATCTCATCCTTTGGAGTAGGTTTCCCCATCCTCTGACACTGATCACACTGGCTGGTATATCTCCTCACATATTGATGAAGAGTGGGCCAATAGTAGCTTGCTTGCAGTATCTTGAAGGTAGTTCTTTTTGCTGCAAAATGACCTCCACAAGGCTCGTCATGAGAGGTTAGGAGGATGTCAAAGACTTCCTCCTCCCTGACACATCTTCTCAAGATCTGATCTGGTCCAAGTTTGAAGAGATTGCCCCCAATCTAGGTAAAAGGGGCGCTTTTCCTTACTATCTTGCTCTTCTCTTTTGAGGACAGGTGTGGTGGAAACTGTGCTAAAACCAAGTAGTTTTCTATATCAACAAACCATGGAGAGAGTACTGAGATAGCAAACAGATGTTCATCTAGCATTTGGTCATCCACAATTCCTTCTTCACCTGCAGGCAAATTCACTCTATACAAAAAGTCAGCAACAACATTTTCTTTACCAGGCTTATCAATAATGGTCAAATCAAGTTGCTGCAGTAAAAGCAACCATCTAATAATGCGATAATTTACATCTGGTTTGTTCATTAAATATCTAATTGCAGCATGATTAGTGTGCACAAAGGTTTGATAGCCTATGATATAATGCCTGAATTGTTTTAAGGAATGCACGACAGCTAGGAGTTCCTTCTCGGTCACTGTACAGTTTAACTCTGTCTTTGACAAGTTTTTGCTTAGAAAGTATATGGCATAAGGTAATTTTTCATCAATTTGTCCCAAGGCTTCTCCTATTGCTTTGTTCAAGGCATCTGTGTCAATGTGGAAAGGTAGGGCCTAGTTTGGGCCTCTCAGAATTAGGGCAGTCACGAGCTTGCTCTTCAAGGTATCTAGGGCTTCTTGATAGTTTTCCGACCATATGAACTCGACATCTTTACCTAAGAGGCCAAACAAAGGAGAGGCTAGCTTGCTGAAATCTTTAATGAATCTTCGGTAATACCCAGCTAAGCCTAGGAAACTTCTGCCATCTCTCACCTTTTGAGGAGGTGGGACCCTTTGGATGATGGCAATTTTGTTGGGGCCCACTTGCAGTCCTTGTTGAGATATTGCATGACCTAGCATGGCTAAGGGATAGGTTCGTCTCAATGCACTTGTCTAGAACTTTTCCTAGATTAGATAAAGCTTCCTGAAAGTCAAAGCGATAAGGAGTAAAGTCATCCATGTATATCTCTACTGCATCATGAACTAATTTAGAAAATATACTCAATACCTCTCTTTGGAAAGTGGTTGGAGCGTTACACAAACCAAAAGGAAGGACCTGGTACGCAAAGGTACCCCAATGACAAGTGAAAGTGGTCTTATCTTGGTCTTTTGGCTGATTTGAATCTGATTGTACCTGCTAAACCCATCTAGGAAAGAGAAAAACTTTTTCCTTGCCAGACCGTCTAACACTTGATCTATGAAAGGTAAAGGAAAATGGTCCTTTTTAGTGGCTTTGTTCAATTCTTGATAGTCGACACAGATTCTCCACTTACCATTTTTCTTTGGCACTAGCACCAAAGGAGAGACCCATTCATTGTCAGAGATGGGATAGATGAATCATGCATCAAAAAATTTCTGTAGTTCTTCCTTAACAATATATTTAAGTGTTGGATTCATCCTCCTTTGAGGATGTCTGACTGGCTTGAAATCCTCCTTGATGTATATATGATGAGTACATACTGAAGGGTGCACTCCCTTCATCTCCTTATAACTCTAGGCGAAGGCATCTAGGTGTTTCCTCAACAAGCTACACAGTTCCTTCTCCTAGGAAGTGGTTAGGGATGGATTTATTTTCAAGGTTCTTTCTGGGCCAAACTCTATATTCTTAACACAGAGAGGAGTGGAGTTGGCCACACAGAGATTAGTTGAGTGGTTGTTTTGGGTTTCTCTTACTTTTCCTCTAATGGTGATACACTGGGAGGTGGATTCTGAATCATATTTTCAATCATACCATCCTCATCTTCATGTTTTCCCCCCATGGAAATTTCTAATGCAAAAAGCTTAGTAGAATAGACTTCATCCTCATCCTCCTCTTCCAACCAGAGAGGTATATCATGTTCTAGCAAGGGTTGGGCAGGAGGATATAGGATTAACTATTTGGACATGTGCATGTTCTTTATGGTCATGTTCCGAGCTCGACAGCTGATGTAGGCATCGACAGTAGCTAACCAGGGTCTTCCCAGAATGAGAGGATACCCAGTGAGCTTTGCCTTTGGCTGGAGAACTAAGAAATCAACAAGGTGCTCCCAAGAGTCAATGGAGACCATCACATCTTCCAAAATCTCCTCAGGGGTCATGGTGGACATCAACTATTGGGCTTCCAGGGTCCAGATATTTTGGACAGATTACCTACCCCAACATTAGGTCGGACAGTTTCCATATGGCATTGATGGTTGGGGCATCTTTCTTGCGCCTTCTTGGATGCCTAAAGAACTTCTCTTTGATCAACCTATTGTAGCTAGGCACATCTTTTATAGATTGGAGAAGTGGTATCTTTACACATAAATGTTTCAATTCTCCCAGGAGTTTAGTTTCATTTGGGGTAAGCTGGACTGTCATGGATAGTCTCTCAGGAAAGGGTGGAATTGCTTTTGGTTCACTTTCCTCTTTATCTTCCTCAACCTCCCTGGGTGGAGGTTGGCTATCTGGGAGAACTTTCCTAGATCGCAAGTTGATTTCTTGAATCTCCACACCATAAGTTGGGCATGATGGTTCCCCACTATACACTTGCTAAGCATGTCTATTGTTCAGGTTTGGATCTGGCTGGGCAGGAATTTGGGGTTGCTTCGGTAGAGCAGGAGGTAACAGTTGTGGTTAGGTGGGTGGTGGATGCAAAAGAGAGGGAAGAGAGTTGTATTGGGGCCTCCAGCCCTGATGAGGTGAATTCCACTGAGGTTTTGGCTGAGCATAGGATTGAAATGAATGGGTGGCTAGTTGGGCTTGATATTGAGATGTGAAGAACCAAGGAGGAGGCATGGACCAAGAAGGATGAGCAGGAGGGCCCCAAGAAGGTATGGAAGTGACTTGGTTGGGGTTGTAGTATGCTTGAGATGTCCCTTGCATCCCTTGTTGGT
Organism: Pinus taeda; assembly: GCA_000404065.3. Taxonomy (NCBI): domain Eukaryota; kingdom Viridiplantae; phylum Streptophyta; class Pinopsida; order Pinales; family Pinaceae; genus Pinus; species Pinus taeda. The sequence continues at coordinate 62,371 of APFE030974301.1, read as the reverse complement.
ATGGTCTAGGTCCTTGCGGCCTCCTTTGGTTTATGTAATAGAGTTGTTCGGTGACTCCCTCAGCGCTTTGATATACAGCTTTAAGTTTAGGTAAGGAAGGGCACCTATCTGCAAAATAATTTTCTTCACAGACTGAACAAACCTCTATAGAGTTCAATGGGCATTCATTCCTAGGATGCCTCCTGGTGCATCTAGGAAAAAAAATGGCCAAAGCCCTCTCTGCTTCCTCTTGTTTCCTTTTGATATGCAAGGTATCCATTTGCATGGCAATATTCTGCAACATCTCACTCTTGAAGTCTTCTATCATGTTTCCAATTTCTCCTTTAATGGATAAGTTAGAGGAAGAGGTACTAGCTATGGGTTGACTCCGCCTACCTTTCTTTCTGGCTGCTCTAGAATAGTTTCTAAAAATAGTCTTTATGCCCTCATAGGATAGTTGGTAGATGTCTCCGCCGGCCAGCAGATGGAGGGTATCTAAAAGATCTTCCCAAATTCCCCTGAGCAGGACCAACTTCAAAGACTCAGGGTCAAGTGTACACCCGACCCTTTTGTAACTAAGTTGGAACCTCTCTTCATACCCTCCAGGGACTCATCACTTCCTATGGTCATTCAGAAAATTTCTTCTTTAGTATATTTTGACCTACAATAGTCTCGATACTTGTTGTTAAAGGCTTGCTGCATCTGAGCCCAAGTTGTGATGCTATTGCCAGGTAATCCCATGAACCAGCACAGTGTTGCATCCTTGAGAGTAGAAGGGAATAGTTTCAACTTTTTCTCATCTTCTACATAGTCATAGGTTTGACAAATAATAGCAAACTCAAACAAAAAGGTGTTAGGATCTTTTGTAGTCAGACCATGGAAATGTGGTAGGGCAAAAGGGCTTATATTCTTCATAGTCCTCTAGGGATTCATCACTTCCTATGGTCATTTGGAAAATTTCTTCTTTAGTATCTTTTGACCTACAATAGTCTCGATACTTGTTGTTAAAGGCTTGCTACATCTGAGCGCAAGTTGTGATGTTATTGCCAGGTAATCCCATGAACCAGCGTAGTGCGACATCCTTGAGAGTAGAAGGGAACAGTTTCAACTTTTTCTCATTTTCTACATAGTCATAGGTTCGACAGATAACAGCAAGCTCAAACAAAAAGGTGTTAGGATCTTCCGTAGTCAAACCATGGAAATGTGGTAGGGCAGAAGGCCTTATATTCTTCATTTTAGTGTCCCCATTGGTCTCCCAAATGGGAAAGGTACCCTCCATTCTCTCTCCATTCCCCCTACCATTTCTGTGTTCAGCCATTGTCTCTAAAGGAATGTTTTCTTCTTCTTCTTCCCCTATAGGTTCTTCAAATATGTCTGGTTGTTCACCTAAGGGTTCTTCTTGATCACAGCCACCAAAGAACAAAGAAGGTTGGTTGTGTGAAGCAGTGGGGGTGTTGGGAAAAAGTTTTCCTGAGTTATCTCTATTCCTACGAGGCATGAAAGGAAATCTTTTTGGTTGGTTTTTTGTTTCTTTTTCCCCACACTAAAAGTACCTGCAAAACTGAAATTGATTGAACAAAACAAACTGCAACTAATTGAAATGAACTTGTTGAAAGGAAATTTGCATAATTGAAGAGGAAAGCAAGGAATGCAGAACTGAAGGAAAAGGACTAATCTACTTTTGCTGAAATGAAATTTGCAGAATTGAAAAGGAAAGCAAGGAAATGCAGAACTAAAGGAAAAGAAAGGACTAGTCTACTTTTGCTAAAATAAACTATTAGCAGAATATTGCAATAGAAAATGGAAGAAAGCAGTAGCCACAAATACTCTGACACTTCCCCGGCAAAGGTGCCAAAAAGTGGCGAGCACTAGTTTTGCAGCAATAATGCTACAACTCCTGGGCTACCTACTTTACTATTATCAACCCGGTAGTTCATAACAAACTTGGAAACGACGGTGTTGTATGCACAAGTACTAGTTCTTACTTCAGGTTTTCACTTGGTCAGCTGGCGCAAGATCACTAGGAGCTCAAGCCAACTTCTATGGATTCCAGAAGAAGCTCTATATGTGATGAAAGGAGAGAAAGACTACTCTATAGATACTACTCTAACTGCAGAAAGGAGAAAGACTGAAATGTAAAGCAAACCAAGTAAATCCTAATTAACCAACTAACCGTACTTTTTCAGAAAGCACTATGAAAACCATGAAAAGAATGCCATTATCTATTCAAAGAAGTAAACAACATCTAACTAAGCTATTTCTAGAAGTAAATGAGCAGAAAACATCTTTTTGGATTTTTATGTATTTTTATGTGAATTTGACATGTATGTAATTTATTGTTTGTGAATGTGGCAGCAAATAGGTGGTGTTGGATGGTGGTTTTGGGACTTGAGAGGATGTAGGATGGTGTGGATGGGTCCTAGGAGGTCTCAGGTGGCCTTCTAGAGGCTTTTCCTACACTCAGCCCTCAAAATAAATCCTACAGGAAAATCTACAGGAGGACACAGGAAATCTACAAGAGGAAAAACAACGTTCTACAGGAAGCCGAGAGCAATTTTGGCTGCTTTGAGGGTGTGAGAGTGCATGGAAAAGGTGGATGAAGGTTGGAATGAGGTGTTAGGGTGCCTAGCGTCTACCAAGAATCATCAGGAGAGAGAAATATGATTGGATTTACTCAAGGAGAGAGGAAGAAATCCTATGGAAAAATGCAGGAAACTAAGGCATAATTGAGGGGAGACTTGGGCGACTTGTAGGGCATGAATCAGATGGAGGATGGGATGGCTGATAGGCTAGCCTACTACTAGAAGAGATCTACTGCATAAACAATTGACAATCAACCAATAAGTTCAAGCAAGCAATGAAATAAGTGCATCTACGAAAACAGAGTTTTGCATCAAAATAATCTGATCTATGATCTATGAAAGGAAATTCTGAGAAATGATGCAAGAAAGGAATGCATGAGAGGATACTATTGTAAAGAAATAAGTGAACATGATGAAGAAGTTCTGCAGCAAAGAAAAACTAGACTATTAACCAACTAAAAAGCTGCAAACACTAGAAGTCCTATGAATGAGAAAAATCTATGTTTTGGGGGCAGCAAGAGGGTCTTTGCCTCAAATCATGGTCCCAAAGGGAGGAAGAGAGGTCAAGGCACTATTGATAACCTTTTGAATCTTTTCTTTATCACTTCTTAACCTGCTATAGAAAGCACAAATGGAAGCAAACTACTAAATCATCAAAAGAAACCTATTCTTAACCATAAAAGAAAAACATCTAACAGCAACCTAATCTACAAACTAAAATTAAACATACAAAGACAAGTAAAGAGGAGCTTGGTTGCTTGGATTGGGCCCTAACCCAAGATCTTTAGCCCTCTAAGGTAACTCAGTGCTAACTCAAAAAGGATTCCATCTTTATTTCAAAACAATAACAAGATTACATGAAACTATCACAAAATAATAAGCTCGAAGTTGAGCGGAGTTTACATAAGCAAAAATCCAACAAAAATCCACCCTAGTGAGGCCCTAGGCCTCTCTACTTATACAATTGAAGCTACCAATAGCATCATAAAAATCAGGGAGACTTGGCTCTCAAAAGTCGAGATAATCATCAGTCGTCCTCCACTTGCTCGACTGCCTTCTACTGCATGACTTGGCTGCTTGTACTCTGAGCTGAATGAAGGGGAATTCGATGTGAGGAGTAATAAATGAGGGGGATTCCCTCCTATAAGTCCTATCCTTTTTCCACTTCGAGTTATTGCTACCATTTGTCCACTGGATCTTTGACTTTGACCCCAAAATTCATCAATAATCTGCATTAAACACATGTTAGACCACAAGGCATCATAACTAACTCAACTCACTCTATAAGCATAAATAAAATCAGAAAATCATGTAATAAGCTAAGAGAATGGTTGATTTGACTAGGTTAGGAGGTAAAATGAGCCCATATAATTACCCATTTATGAGGCTCATCACTCACCATTGGCATTGTGTACCTCACCTTCTCCTTCTTCAGCCATGATATATTATTCAGAACTAATGTAAGGTTCTCCTAATTCCTCTAGTTCCTCTATCAATGGATAGCTAAAATGAGCTTCTTGTTCCTCTTCTTCACTAGGAATTTCTAATTCTTCTCCTAGAATTTGTTCACCAGTGGAAGATAGAAAAACTACTCCTGTAGTTGGGGATGTAGGAATTTCTTCAATTATAGCTTCAGTAGGTGAAGTTTTGGATTGGATTTCTGATCTTGAGACTTCAGGAAGTCTTCGTTGACCTACAAATGGAATTCGGGTTTCAGTAGGTGGTGTGGAACTTGAAATTCATGGTGGAGTGAGTGGATTGTGGGGATTAAGCTTCTTCCTTGTCCTACAAATCTACCTCTAGAGTCTCTTTCCCTGCGTATATCATGTTTTTAGTTGATGATTTTTATTTTATTTTAACTTCTATTTGTACTTCCTCGGCAACGGTGCCAAAAATTTTAGTAAATTTAATGTTCTTAAATTATAAGCATAAATTATAGACCAGGGCAGGTAAACTGACGAAGTACAAGTGCGTTGTATGTGCTAGAAGTTACTTATGTCGTTAAGGTGTTTATGTTATGGTTAATATCTAAATCTAGAATCAGTATGGAGATAATGTTACTATCTCTATTAGAGTATTATCTTTGAGATTTGTTAATTGATTATTCTAGTATTAATCCTAATTGAATTGAGTTTTGTAGGATGGTTGAATAATGATCTTAACTCTTTTCAATGAATCTACTAAGTTAACCTGTTTTCAATTATTTTTGGATTTTTATGTTGTAGCTAAATAGAGCTAATTATGAAAGCATGGAGAAGGAGATCCTATTTTATCAAATTGGAAAATGAAGGATGCTTGAATTCATATGCTAAGAAAAGTATGTCACTCTTAACTACTGCAACTTCATTCAATGCAAAAGTAAAATAAGAATGAGATTGCTAAGATATGAAATAGCTAAAATATGAAACAAAATGATTGAGTTATACTAGGTAGAAAGCAAACGAAATGATTGAGTTATGCTAGGTATAAAGAAAACAAAATGATTTAGTTACGTTAGGTATAAAGAAAACGAAATTATTGATGCAGGGATCAATCTAATCGCGAAATCCATTGAACCGCGCCCTAAAAATATAAAAACAGAACATCCACAAATTAAATCTAAGAAATAAAAGAAAATCTACTTGCAGTGAGTCAAAGACCTGATCTGCACACATGGGACCTCCATGAGGCAATCAACAGCTTTAATCAACACAACATAAAATGTATGAACCAAGATCTATTAATCGAAAAATAGTTTCTACACGATGATTTCAAAATTACATACGGTGTCGCACCCTAACACAGAGTGGCTATTGTTCTTATAGATTTTTTAATTAACAACATAATAAATTCAAACCTAAGGATCTTCATTATAATCCTTATCAACCCAAATCATATCGCTTATTCATCAATTTTCTATTGAAAAATAAAATTGATAATATCTCTTGAAACTCAGACTCTGTTCCAAGATATTATCTTTTGGTTGACTATTATGGTTGACCATGTTGTAGTGTGAACATCTTGATGGATTAGATCAAGTAAACAAGAATAAATCCATGAGAGGATCATTCTCTATCTACCCATATACTCCCTTGCTAAGTTGGCACACTTGAACCCTGTCAACAATGGAAGTAGATGCGGATCTATGGATTAGCTATAGAATTAGGTCAATTTTGTAGCTACATGTAAACTTTAATAAAACAATAAGGCATATTGACAAAATATGAAAGAGAGGACATATGAGTACTTACCTTCACAAAATCTTATATTTATTGCATTTATCTGGATGATAGAAATAGGAAAAGGGAGGAAATATGGGCAAAAAGAATGTCAAGTTAAAGCAATTCTTGGACTCTACACCTACCATAATTAAGTTTGATCACATTGCCTTTCGAAGGAGTCTATGTTTCTATGATTTTAGGAGAGGGGAGTGTGGGGGTGGGAGTAGTGGTGGAGATGTTTTCAATGTCTAGGAGTTGTAGAATGTGAAGATAGACATCACGAGGAGGGCCTTACACTAGAGGGAGTTTGGATATGGAGATAGATTCATGAATTATCTTCCTAACCATGATGAGAAGACTATCCCCTGTAGATTTCATATTTATGAATATTCTTTCATTTCGATCTCTCCATGTGACCCAATAGATGGCTCTTGAGAGTGTGCTCCATGCTCAGTTGATCACCGAATGAGGGGAAATGTTAGACTACCAATTGTCTAGGCTGATATGTATTAAGGCTCTACTTCTGTTAGTTGTCCTAAATATTCCCCCCCCCCCCACATTCCCAGAGCTTGGAAACATAGTCACAGATATTCATTATGTGATTAATGGACTCTTCCTAAGCTACATACAGACAACATCTGGAAGATCCTGAGAAACCTCTTCTCCGGAGATTCTCCCAAGTAAGGATTTTGCTGTGAAGAATGAGCCATAGGAAGAGGGTTATTTTTTTCCATTGTTTTCTACCCCATAGAGTGATCCATCGTTGATTCTGCTCTATCTGCTCATAATTTGCAATGTACCTGTAATCCTCCTTGAGGTTGAAGAGTCTTGCAAAGTCCCCCCCCCCCCGTGGCCATATTTTTTCCTCCTCGTGGTCCACCTGAATTTGACGTTCCTAGAGAAAACTATCAAAGGAGTCCCAGTTCATAGTTTCAAGAAAGGGTTGTCAGTCATGTATGTTAATCCATTCTCTCCATCTACTACCATGTGTAATTAGTTTCTAGTAATAAGAAAAATGATTTTTCCCTTCTTCCTAAATCGACCTTTGGAGAAGGGTGTGATGTTCATCACTGAGGCTTGGGAGATATTGCAATGCATCCTCCCAAAATAAGGCACTTTCCCCATTGCGGATCTCCCAAAATTTGTGCCTTTGTATCACATATTTGTTCTTACACACCTGGTTCCATATGACAGAGCTCGGAACCTAACATGAGATATTGATGAGATCGTTTTGGTTGTGGTAGGGAGCATATTTCGCTTTCCAAAGCTGAGCCCAAGGGGTGTTGAGGGTATCCAACCACCTTCACCAAGTTTTCGCCCCCAAGGTCTTCCCTGAGATTTTTGGATCTCTGAGACTAATCCCTCTTGAATTTTTGGCTTGCACAGTTGGTCCCATCCAATTAGGGCCCATTTATTCTTTTGTTCATAACTCCTCCACAGGAATTTCCTCTAGATGTTGTGGATGGAATTTATAACAATTTTTGTGGTGGTAAGAGAAGAGAAAAGGTATAGGGGCACAACTTAGAGAAAGGACTTCACCATAATGAGACAAACAAGCTTGAGAGACTAGAATGTCCAATTTGATAATCTATCAACCTATTGAGGAATTCCTCCTATGTTTCTTTCCTTAGGCCCTACGGCTTTAACTGTAAGGGGCACAACCAAGTATTTCGAGGGACAAGAGCAATTATGGAAGCCCAAGATTTTTATGATATTTCTTTAGATAGGTGTTGGGGTATTGAAGAAGAATTTTTTTTATTTTTGATGGTTAATCAAGGATCCAGATGCTTTCAAGAAGAGGCTTAGAATTCATTTGAATGTTTTAGCTTCTTCAACTATTCATATACCCATAAGAAGGGTGTCATCAACAAATTGTTGGTGAGTAGAAGCAAGGGAAGGGGCAGAGATGTTTAGACTAGTTAGGTTGGGATTGTTTAGGAAAGCTTGTAGAGACCTCCATAGACCTTCCGCCATGAGGAAAAAGATGAAGGGGGAAAGAGGGTCACCCTGTCAAATACCTCTTGTGGGAACAAAGGTTTGGGTAGGGGCTCCATTAAGAAGGATGGAGAAGAAGGGTCTCGAGACTAGGGCCGTTATCCAGTCAATACAATCCTTGTGGAATCTGAAGGCCTTGAGGACCTCCTACATATACTTCCAACTTATCTTCTCCAAAGTCTTTGACATGTCAATTTTCATTAGCATTCCAGGCTTCTTCAGAGATTGGAGCGAGTAGATGGATTCATGAGAGGGGATGATATTATCTAGAATCTACATCCCTTCCACATGCCCTGCTTTATTGGACGATATCAGGAGCGGTAACTGTGATTGATTCTATTAACCAAAACATTCGAGATGATTTTATAGATTACATTACAAAGAGCTATAGGTTGGAGTATCCACTCCTTCTTCCTTAGGGATTAGGGTGAGGAAGGTTGCCTTAAAGGCTCCCAACTGGGTTTTACTTTTCCTCGAGTCTTCCACTATTGCATAAACCTCTTCTTTATGATGGACCAAAAGGCTTTAAAGATGTCGATGGTGAAGTCATCAAGCCCGGGGGCCTTGCCCAATGGCATAGCCAACACTGCTTCCTCTACTTCTTGCATGGAGACCTCTTTGAGAAGCATTGTTGTGGTCCCAATTCAACATGGTGGGAATGTTACTGATAATTTCTTTGATTGCTTGAGATCTGTCTATGTGGGTTTCCTCCAGGATTCTACCATAGAATTTGTTCAGTTCTTCTAAGATATCTTCTTGTGTACTTTCCATTCCCCCATCGTCTTTTTTCAAGCTGATAATTCTATTGGTCTTCTTGTGTTTAATCATGGAATGATGGAAGAACTTGGTGTTTCTCTCCCCACACTTGAGCCATTGCACCTTGGATTTTTGTTGCCACAACATTTCTTCTTGCTTGGCTCTTTCCTCCCATCTTTTTTGAAAGTCCTTTTCCTCTTTCTTCATATGGTCAGTGATGCCTTGATGAATAATTTTTTACTGGAGGTCCTCCATTATCTTCTTGAGATCCTTTTTTTCCTTAATGTTGTTTCCAAATACCTCTTTGTTCCATGGTTAAATCTTGTTCTTTACATGCTTTAGCTTTTGTTGGATTTGGTACATTTGGGTGTTTGTCTGAGGAGGAGAGTTTTCCCACCAGTTTTTCAAGTTTTTCTAGAAATCGGGATGCTCTAGCCAAAAAGCCTCAAACATCAAGGGCCGGTTCCTAGGGGCTATGGAGATGTAAATTTTCAGGGCTATAGGCTAATGATTTGATCCTGATTGAGGGAGAATACACATTTAGGCTTCCAGAGAGGCAAGGAAGATGGATTCTAAGATGAGGAATCTGTCTAGCCGAGAGGCTATCTATATATCCCCTCCCCATCTGTTATTGCATATATAAATTCCATTTACCATTTCCATATCCACAAGAATCACTAGGTTTATGGCCTCTTAAAAGGCCTCTGTGTGCCTGTCTAATCTCCTAAGTCCTCCTTTTTTCTTTGAAAGGTTGAGGATCATGTTAAAATCTCTGGCAATGATTTTATGCAGATGAGGTATGTGCTCAAAGATTCTCTTTAAGGAGTTCAGTATCTGGATTATTTCCTCAACTCTATGAGGTCCATAGACGTTGGTACCAGATATTATTTTAGAGGTTCCAATGACTTTCAGGATAGTTGTAATTGAGCTCCTAGTGGCTATTAAGGAAATCAGCTCATAAAGTGAGTCCTTCCAGAGAATCAATTTCCCTCTTGTTGTACCTTGTTCTCCATTGGTTATATAGTTGTATCTTTTGCAACATTGTTTCTAAAGGGTGGGAAGATCTTTCATAGCCATTTTGGTTTCCTAAAGAGGCATTATTTCTAGCTTGTTTATCATTATCTCTTGTTGTTGGAGTCTTTTTTTCACAAGGCCATTTAAGCCTTTGATGTTCCATGAAATGAAATTCATTGAGAAAGATTTGGAGTTAGGGTGAGGACTCTTAAATTTCCCTCGTTGGTCAATTTGGCACCAAGTTCTTGTAGGAGTTGACTTGTTGTTTCTTCCCTTGCTTCTGACCTGGTCCTTTAGGGTTGTACTGGTCAAATGGAATGTTGGAAATTATTCCTTTGGTGATGTGATCTCCCTATAGCCTCTTCATTGTGGTATCTTTTAGCTCCTCTTGGATTAGGTATGCTCCTTCTATTTTTGTATGTACTCGTTTGGGATGACATCTAGGTCATGTTTTTCCCAAACTTCTATTATCGTATTAAGATCCACTCCTCCTAGAGTATATTCTATTACCTGTTCCTCCTCTAATTCTTCTTCGGTTTCCTGGTCCATGTCTACATCCTCTGAGTGTTGTTCGTTCTCATTGAGGCTTGGGTCGGGAGTGCCCTCCTTGTTTTGTTCTTGGTGGGTGGGCTTCTAATGCATCACTTTGCCTTCCTCCAGAGTGATTTCTTTTGTGTTCTATTCTTCCTAGTCCTCTACCAAGGCTTTGAATTTTTTTCTATTGGATTGGGGCACTTGACCATGTTTTCCTTTATTTATTTGTTTTTTCCTATTTTTGGTGACTGCTTGTATGAATCCATGTTCATCTTTATGAGCTTGATTATTAGTAATTTGGGAGAGATTCTAGGGGCATTCTCTGAAGAGGTGTCTGTGTTTGTGACATTTCCTACACTTGAAGGGAATGTGTTCATAGTCTATGTTTTGGAGCCATACCTCATCCCTAAACACCAGCTTAATAGCCTTTGAAAGCATGCCTAAAACATCTAAATAGATAGAGATGTGAGTGTATGAGACATAAGGGCATGTTATTGTGCCCTTAGAGATTTTTATATACTCTCCTATTTCATCTCCAATTCCTTTGAGAATTGATGGTGACCAGTAATCCATGGGCAGAGAGTAAAGCATCACCCAAACAAGAACCCTTGTGAAATCCTCTCTTTCTAGTGTGAAATTCTCTTTCCAGTAGCACATGTAGAGTCTTGTTGAGTTGAGGAAGTAAAGCCTCCCTCAATGATGTGATCTTGATCCTCTAGGAGACCAAATATTACTGTGAAGAATCATTTAGAGCCTAGTTGTAGCCTATTCTCTCCCTTAGTATCAACTAGTTTAAGATTTTCTCTAAGGGCTAGATGCTCATAAATTTGCAAATAGTTGCATGTTCTTGCATGAAATCCATGTACGTCTCTACATTCTAGTCCTATATTTCAAGAACTAGGATTTTCTTTGTTTTTGGCTTGCAATGATTGTTCGACTAAGTATGAGTATGAGATTTCTCACCTGTACTTGTCTGCTGCGAGCTAGTATTTTGGTTAAAACTTTTTCCTGCCCCTCTCTCTCTAAGGTGACTGGCAGCCAACTTCCTAAAGGTATTGTATGCATTATAGGGGGTGAGATTTGTGAAAAAAGAGGATCCAGGCTCCTTACCCTTTCCCATGACAATTTCTCAAAAAGAGGGGGCCTGTAGCTTTATATAGATAGAGAGAGATGGGGAGAATGTTAATTTATGGTGTTTATGGCTAGATTAATTTAGTGTTATCATAGGATTTTCATCCCGATCTTCCCAACAAGTTGGAAGAATGCATCCATGAGATAAAGATTCATCCATGGCTAGAATGTCGTCACCTTTGGGAAATTTTGTTATGAATAGATTTTGTATTCAATTATATATGTAAATATTTAAAAGTCTTTCAGATTTATTATTCCTTACCTCAAGCTATATCATGAAAAATTGTTCATTTATGATTTTTCAAATATTTCTTATACTACAACAAACGGTATATAAAAAATGTATAAAGAAAAATACAATGACTTAATTTGAATTGTTTCATCACACAATTTTAAAATATACCATCAAAACAAGGATGATGCAGGAGAATTAGATACCTTCTACAAAATAGAAAATGAATAATTTTGTTTTAGTTGCTCATAAGTTGAATAAATTCAATATATAGAACAATATGGTCGTCTCTCATAAGTTGAGAGAATGTTTGAATGCAAATCAAAGTCATGAAGAGATCCAAAGGACTTTTTTCAAAAGAATATATATATATATATAATAAAATTTAAAAAATTATTTACATTTATATTATATTTGATCTCGTACTAAATCGTGAAGTGTACAGTAAAACGAATAACAATGAATGTAAAAGTATGTTGAATGATCCCTTTACAATCAAATAATGAGCTTATATGAAATATGGTAGGACCAAAGACAATGCCAAACTCAAAGATAGGGAACTTATCATTACCAATATCTTCATATTTAACATAAATAACATTCTACCACTTGTGAATATGTTTTACAAGAATTTTGTGTAAATTTATTAAAAGATAATATTATATTTCTAAAATTAGTTTATGTTTGTGATTGCCAGAAAAATTGTAGTTCAAAAATTTGAGAAATTATTGAAAGATGTTATATTAATTTTTAATTTTAATTTTTTTTTCTATTTATATAAAATAAATTTTAGAAAACTATATATATATTATAATGGCAATGGAAATTTCTGATGCATGGATCCTTTCAAATTTAAGAAATATATGCTTAATAAATATATGCTTAATAAGGAAAACCAAATGGGAGCTTTATAAATTAAGCAAATACATTCTCAAAAAGGAAGAATGGTTTTATGAGGTTATTTTAGTTGCTTTTATAACCTTAGGAAAAACATATTACGAAAAGAAATTATTTAAAATTTGTTATGGCAAATGATTTATCATATATTAGTTATTTTTACTTGTAAAAGAAGTAAGATAGATTATAATTTTTAGATGTGCTTCACCGAAGTCAAGAAATTGGTTTATAATGGTTTTAGTTCTACAAGGAACCTAATTAATGTGAGTGGCTTAATATTGTTAATAAGGGAAGGGTATTCTAGATTGCTTGGATGATATTATTTTTTAATGTATTTATTCATTTATGGTGTATTGAATTCTTGCAAAGAATAATTAGTAAATTGGAAAGATCATATATGCCAAAGGGTATAGGTAAAGAAAATAGAGGTACGGTCGTTAGAGTTTTAATCATAAATAAGTCATGTCATACTAACCTTCACTAAGTTGGCATTAGAAACTAGACAAAGGAATGATGATTTATTTACGAATAGCAGTTTAGTTTTTCCAAGTCAAAAAATAAACTCTCGTCTCCCAAAACATCACCAAAGCATTTGAGATCACCCTTCCCTTGTTAATGGTCACTTCTAGAAGAACCAATATTCAATCTAAATTAATTTACTTTCATATATCCTAGTACATTTAGGATCATTCCAACTTAGTCAATCATCATCAACAGTAGTCAAACCATGGTCAACCATAGTCATATAATCGCTAAACATAGTCATTCATAGTCAAAACATAGCTAGTGATCTTTAAACATGGGGAACATGGACAACTATAATCAATTGTGCTCAACCATAGTCAAACATTTGTTAAACATAGCCATGTTCACCCATGGTTAAACCATGCTTACCTATAGTCAATGTTTAATAATATTAATATTAATATGGTTTAAAACACATTGGTTTACTAATGTGGTTGATTATGTTTGATAGTCAACACTTTTCAACTTTGACCAAAGATAATAGTCTATTATTATTATTTATTAATATTAATATTCAAACATCCCCTAATTGGGGTGCGAGCCGGAGGGAAATTCCATCAAGTCTGAATTAATGCAAAGTACTTCAAGGTACACACCCACCACCCCCACACGCTTAAGGCAATGAGTGTGGTGGCTCCCTGCATGCGTAAGGATAATATCATTACGGAAAGTGGCAGCGTTAGTATGTTAGTGTTTGAGTTTGGTATCAATAGCTCTGCAATGTCTGTAGGTTGTTTCAGTGCTCAAGAGATTGCAGTGTGGATGAGGGACTCCATGGGCAGAGATACGTTGCAACTCCAGGAGAGGTGGTGGACTATTCATCTTTGAGCGAGGGTAACTTGGTATGTTAATTGTTTCTTCTCCCCCTCCTCCATGTATTTGAGTGTCTGGTTATGGGATTGGGTTTTGCATGGGGTTGAATTTTCTGTGAGTGGGGGTAATTTGGGATAGTGGAAGCCATTAACGTTGGTAATCTGGTAGCAGTATGTTATCCTAATTGGTATGGTCTCTGTGTCGGTTTGCTATGACATACTTCTCTCCCAAATGAGGTTATATGGGATGTGGGATAGTGGTGTCAGCCTTGGGGAATGATGTTGTATGTCTTAGTTCGAAGATCCTAGGGTCGAGGGTTGGGTCACCTTCAACTATACCTGTAGGGTCTACTTTACTGTTTCTTATGGGGTTGAAGGGAAGCCTATCCCCCTATATAACTGGTGGTTTCGACATTGTAAAGACTTGGCAAGCTGGTTTGCTTGGCTTCGCACCCATGGCCTTCGTGGAAGCTTTCGCGGGGTCACAATTGAGGATTTGCACCACTCCAGGTTTGGGAATCATTATAATGTTGCTGGTGTTGGCTACGATGGTCTCTTAATTTATGGATTTAAGACATCTGTGGTTTATATCTTTTGACTCAGTTACCGGAGAATCCACAATACGAACCATTTTCTGTCAACGTTTCAAATCCCAATCGGGATCCATCATCAGGACTCTTAATTTATGTTTTTGGTTACTATGCAAATGGGCCTTGGGGTAAGAAAAATGAATTCCTAGGTGGGTTGGAGGACTTCGAATGGATTCATCGGTTGCGATTGGCGGAGAGTCAAAGTTAAATAGTAAGTAAATTATGGTTTCATTCTCCCACGGCAAGTATGCAGGGAGGTAGGATCACCTGGGAGTGAAGGGATTATGGGCTCAGACCCCCACCTGCATAGGTATATTGCATCATCCATTTTCTCACTAGGCACCGTGACCGAGTTGTGATGGAAAGGGAAGTGAATGTTAGGGGTCGTGGTAGGAGGCCTCAGGTGACAGTCCAGGAGGAACAACCTAGTTCCTCGAGTGAAATAATAGGTCATAAGCCAATAACCAGCCTTATTAATGATGCTACCAATGCATACCATGAAGGGACCAGTGAAGAAATCAAGATATTGACCAAAGAGTGGGAAGCCGACCTGAACCGCTAGGCGATCTCAATAGATATAGAAATGGAGGACTGGCGAGTGATGGTGTTAGATCTTGGGCATACTCATGGGTGGGTGACCTAGTTTAAACAGACTTGGTACCTATATTGGACCATGAAAAGCCTCCTGGCCAAGGCCTTGGAGAAAATTGCAGTGAGCATGGCGACAACAATACAGGACTTCCCCAACTACAAGTGGAACTTCCAGAAACTCCAATTCTAACAGCAAAAACGGGATGGACGCCTCCACCGAATCGAGGATCACCTCCCCTATATTCTCTCATAGATAATGTTGCCTGGTTCCAATGTTAAGGACCCGACCTTGGTTGAATTTGCTTCTACTGAGGGAGATGAATAGGATGATAGTTGGTTTTTAATTTTTTATTAGTACATATGCAGATAGCTTTTAATTTCAGCATGATGTTTTATATGTTTATAGGAATATAGAGTATGGACATGGTCATGATATACAAACTTATATAGCTTGGGTAGAAAGACTTATCACTTTTTGCTACTAGATGGCTTATCACGCGGTCAGGTAGCCAACAGGCTTGGTTTCCCACTGGGCAAGTTGAGGCCACCTAACCAGTTATATGTGTTTGTAAATTGCTTATATATTAATGAAAATGGAAGAATCTACCAAGCTTACAAAAAAAATTATTAATAGTCAAACATAATCAACCACATTAGTCAAACACAGTAAAAAAAAATTCAAGCTTTATAGTCTATGTTTAAATAGTTGACCATGCTCAATCTTGGTCAACCTTATGTTTACTATAGCTAATAATGGCCAACCTTGTTCACTCATAGTCATCCTCAATCAACGTAACTCAACCATATTCAATTATAGTCAACCATGGTTGACCAGAGTCAATTATTGTCAACCTTAGTTAAAACTAAGGTTATCGTTGGTCGATCACAATCGAGATTTAAAAATATTTAATAATAGAAATATTAATATTAATAAAGTTGATTACAGGAGACCTTGGTAAATCATGGTCATATTTGGTCAAGCATATTGACCACAATCAACCTTTAAAAACCATGGTCAAACCTTTCTCAACATGTCTAACCATTGTTAATATGGTCAAATATGGTCAACTTAGGCCACTATAGTAAAGCCATGTGACAAACGTTGCAATGTGACAAACATTGTTGTAGTGTGACAAATATTGTTACAATGTTACATTGTTGCATTATGACGTAAATGTATCAAACATTGCGATGTGATAAACATAGCCATGTTTTGAAAAACATTGTCATAATGTTACATTACATTGCAATTTATCAAAACATTGTCATAATGTTACATTACGTTGCAATTTATCTGACGTCACAATGCAAAATTACAAAATTCACCCTAGGCCAATTATCTTATTAATATCTTTTTAACATTAAGTCACTTCTAAAAAAGAATAATTAACCTTATAGAAAATTGTTATAACATTATCTCTATTATCATTAATAATTATAATAATACAAAGATATAACACTAATAATAATATTAGTCTTTGAATAGGATTAATCAAACTATAAGTTAGTAATATTAGCTAAGTACTATAAGTTTGTAGTTAAGAATAATAATAATATTACTATTAATTTTTACATTAAACCATTAATAATAATAATAATAATATTATTATTATTAATATACGACTACGGTCACTTATAATATGGGATTTACCTTTAATATTTTATTCTTAATAGTAATTTCCCCTATTATTTATACTATTTATAGGAACATAATATTAATTTATATTAAAAAAATTTAATAATAATAATAATAAATAATAAATAATAAATAAAAATAAAATAAATAAATAAATAATAATAATAATAATAAATAAATAAATAATATTAATATATAATATTAAATAAATAAAATAAAATAAAAATTTCACAACCTTGGACCTTGGTCAAACTAGCTGTTAGGGGTCTTGCTTATCCGTTATTCGGAAAAATATAGCTGTTGGAATGGACTGCTGTCCCTATTTAACTGGTCGCTCAGATTGGATCTTCATCTTGTCCTGACGATGAACCACACTAGTTGGTTCGAAACGCGTCGATGAATAATTTTCTATGTGATTTTGCCGAAATTATTCTCTCATAAATTACAAAAT
The DNA here is from genome assembly GCA_000404065.3 of Pinus taeda. Lineage (NCBI taxonomy): Eukaryota > Viridiplantae > Streptophyta > Pinopsida > Pinales > Pinaceae > Pinus > Pinus taeda. The sequence continues at coordinate 45,446 of APFE030974301.1, read as the reverse complement.
TCGTTAACCACATTTACTAATGTGGTTGATTATGTTCGACAATGTTTGACTATGTTTGACACTCGACTCTCTTCAACTTCGATGAAACATAGTCAACTACATGAGCTAAACAAAGTTAACCTTTATAGTTGATGTTTATAAAGTTGACCATGATTAATATTAGAGTTTATATATATTATGATTTATAATATTATGGTTTATAATATTGGGTTTATAATATTTGGTTTACAATATAGGATGTTTAATATATAGGGGTGAATGCATGAAGATGAGTTAAACTTTTGCACCTAATGTGGCTATGAAATCTCAAGTTTTTCCTCTTTTATCGAATTGCATCCCTCAAAATTCATATAAGCATTGCAAATTTTGATTCGGAGTAAAAATACAATAAGTGGAGAATTATGTTGTTTTCTTAATGATATTTTTGGAAAAAATATTAATATCATATAATCTTTCAATTTTCAATTAAATGTAATGCTTGTCCTTGCAAATTTTCGCACATATTAAGAGGTATGTGCATATTCATGTAGCATAACTTACTCTAAAATGTATATGTATATATATATATATAATATATATATATATATATATATATATATATATATATATATATATATATATATATATATATATATATGAGCATGATCTACACGAAGATAAATATTTTTTTCATATTAAAACATTATTTTTTTATGAAAAATTATATTTTTTATTATTTTTCGAAATTGGTGAAGTAATATTCAATTACATTTTGGAGACACATGTGTTCATGTAATATTTTTTTCAACGCTTTAAATAAATTGAAAAACCAAGAGTAAACTTTTGAACATGACTCATAAACGAAGATAGTGGTGTTTTTTGAAAATTTTTCATTGTGTAGATTTTATGTTATTGATTTTTTATTCGGCCCTTTTGAAACTATCCAAAAAAAATTAAAGTGTTATGTTTAAAAGAAATTAGATGAAAAATATCATAAGAATTCAAAAGTGACAAATTCATATGCCATTTGTTAGAGGATTCTTTCACAAATGTAACATGACCAACTCCGCCACTTAAGAACAAATTCTGCCCTAAATCTTCTAGGGTATAAAATGGGGTTGCAGAGAGACTTGCAGAAGAGGTGCTAAAATTGTGATTTTTAGGACCTTAGGAGCTCGATCAAGTGCTTCAAATTCTCGATCGAGCACTTAAATTCAAAATTCAAATTTATCAATTGAGCATTAAAGAAACCCTCGGTCAAGTTATATAGGTGGTTAACTAGCAGCTCGATCGAGCCATTAAAAGGCTAACCACTGTCAACCTCCAACCAACTTTTATTAATGTTATTTATGAAAAATTCTACTTCTCAAGGGCTCGATCAAGCATATAGCTTGATCAGGCCTTTGCTCTCAACCCAAAAAAAAAAATAGTCTCTAAATTCAAATATAGAAAAAAAAAACAATCATTCATTGAGAAATATCAGAACGTGAAAATTACACAAGGATTCACAACAAACATGGGAAATTAGAGATTTGGATCTACAAAATGAAAGAAATTGTCATCCATAGAGGAAATGCGAGAAAAAGCTAAAGAAAGGATGAGAAAAAGACATCAGACATTGGGAGAACAAGATGATGATGCAATTCAATAAATTCATGCAAATATAGGTAATTCAAATTGTCTCACTTCTCATATTACTTCCTCTATATCGTATGCATTAGGAAATATGACTGAAAACCATAAACAAATGGAAAATGAAACAATAAAACTAAGATAAAATAAGCATTGAAAGTAATACCATGTAGTTAAAAAATGATATGTAACAACAACTAATGAAAACCACTTGAAACCATGTAAATTATTGAAAATCACTTGAACCCATGCAAATTATTAAAAACTACTTGAAACGGTGGTTTATTTGAATTTTTTGAAACTACTTGAATTCATGCAGATTATGAACCACCTTTGAATTGTAATGGTTTAGGATAACCCACAAAAACTAAGGATGTGATTTAACCAAATAAAACCATTGGAGCATAATTTCCATATATTATTTACATGAATTACAACTCATGGAAAAAAATTTACAAGAGGGATTAGCAAAAATGGTTGTCACATAGGTGCTCTAAAACCTATAAACATTAGTTTGATTAATGATTTATATCCTTTTAGGACTTAAAAGAGATAAAATGTGTCAAGATCTAGAAGGAGAAAGAATATCCCTACTACCAATGTGCATGAACTGAGAAGACATTATTTATTAAGAATATATAACAACATTAAATGTTTGTAACATTCATCATCATACATTTACGAACATTCATCATCATGTATTGCAACTACTGGGCCACGAGGCAACGAAGGTGGTCTACTCATCTCTCCACATAATGCGACATGTGAAATGGCCAACGTCTTATGCCTGTTATCTGCAATGGTATGCCTAGTCTCAGCACCAAGATGCTATGACTCCTCTAGCTCTGTCAGAAATAACATGCTCCGAGATGGTCATGGAAATAATCTCAGAGGTGGTGCTACATGTGCAAGGTCCCTATGAGCCCCGACACATTCATAACTATGTCCCAAGTTGGGTCTATAAAACCTAGATCTAGTGTCGGTGTAATCTGACCTCATATGTAGCACAAACTTCACATATATATTTTTTTCAAATTAAATGAGGACCTGGTCATGGTGGGGGAACTGGGCCCAAGCTCCAATGAATCAATCATAAACAAAAGGGGCCACGTCAACATTTTTAAAGTATTTTAGCATAATTGGGCCAACATGTCTAGCACAACAGTCCGAAGGGATGTCAAAAAACTCCCCATGAACATCAATGTTCTTAGTGGCATCTTTCACCATCTTCCAAGTATGTGTGCCTCTAACCTCCAGCCTCCTAATCCTATGTATGAAATATAGGAGGTAGCTTTGTGGGCCCACCCTCTCATATGTCTTGATCAACTTGTTCATGCTATCCAACATCAGAGAAAAACTATGCCTAGTAGGTGAACGAGTAGAGATTTTATCCAACTCTCATGTGATCCATGTTTGCTAAACCATAACATCCTCAACTGTGATACTGGTTATAACATCATTCCATGGAGTAATTGACACTACACTTTGATCCTCGTCTTCACCCTACTTAGGTTCTGCAAATCATAAACACAATTTAATATATATATATAACAAACTAGAAACATAATAACATATAGATTATATTCAAACACACCAATTGAAGACGACTTAAAAATTAAAGACAATTTCAAGACATAAACACATAAAGTTTAAAGAGGATTTAAAATGCAAGATGTGTATGTTGAAATGTGACAACAAGAATATTCCAATTTTAATTTGTCCTTGAATTAAAATTGTGAATTAAATTCAAATTTAGTCTCACTAGCTGCTTGGAAATAATTAATTAATTCATTATTGATTAATTAGTTGGAGAAATTCAAGTTAGAAGTCTTTCTGAAGTCATGTAACAGTTATCCCTTAAATTAAGGAGATAAGCCTTAAATTAAGGAGATAATATTGAGTTATATTTGAGTTGTAATTAGTTAGCTCAGTTTACTAAGTTAAGTCCGGTTAAATTAGTTCCAAACTATTTGAGGAACTAATTGTGAGTTATCAGTCAATTGATGGATGCATGCACTCAACCAATGTACTCCATATAAATGAAGATTCCCTCATCAGAAATTCATGCATGTCTATTCTAAGAAAGACCTAGTTGAGCTAAATGTCAAGGATATTGTACTATCAATTGCATGTGTTTTCCTATAAAGGAAACTCATTCATGCAGTCAAGGAAAGGTTCCTTGAGGATTGCGTAGTTCTGACAGGGTGTGAGATCAGTGTGAGAGATCAGTGTTCCACTTGGTTGAGAGTTTTCCACTTGGTAATAGGAGGATCACCCAGGAGAAACAGCACAAGGAAATAGGAGCTAGATCAGTGGGAGCTTTTCACTTGGTAACAGGAGGATCACCCAGGAGAAACAACGCAAGGAAATAGGAGCTTGGAGGGCAGAGGAGAAGGCTTGAGAGAATATTTGATTGCTTGTGAGCATTCAAGAGGATTGTACTAAGAGTTACCTAGATGTGAGAGCTAAGGCTTTGTATAATTCTGATGTATTTCCACCTTGTATGATAATACAGATAGTGGGGTTTTTAGCTAAGGCTTTCCCCAAAGTATTTTCATGTGTTTGGTTCATTGATTCTTCTTCTTCTGGTTATATGTGTTCAGCTCGATCTTGCTCAATATTTAAGCTTTCGCAAATCGATAGTAGAAGTAGATTATAGTATTTTGCTTTGGTTATATTGCATTATCGAGTTAATCTACAGTCAAATTTTATACATGTTCTCAGAGCGAGATTTGTAGAGAATTTGCATAATTTCTACATGGTACCATAGCCTAGTTTATTGGAGCTATGAACAATATACTGAGAAGAGAATTCGAAGTTTTAAGTTCGGGGTTACAGGTGAAAATTGAATTCATATCATACTTCAAATTGAGATGGGACATTATGCGACTAATTTCCCATCTCAGAAGTCCAAGAAGGGATCCTCAGAAGGATTGGAAGGTGAGGCATTAGCCTCTCAGTTCAAAATGGACTTTACCCTCATCGCATGCATGGTGTCATCGATGATGGGTTGTGTCTGGTATATTGGCAGTGGAGCCTCATTCCACATGACCGGTGATAAAATTTTATTCAGTACCTTGGAGGAGAAAGACCTCAAGATGCGCATAGAGATGGGTGACGGCGGAAAGTATAGTGTTTCAGGAGTGGGCATGGTTGCTTTTCAGAGGGAGCATGGATTTCCTATCACCTTAATAGATGTGAAGTATGTGCTTAGACTGAAGAAGAAGTTGGTATCGGTCGCGATGTTGGAGGACAAAGGCTACGATGTTGTCTTTAATAAAGGAAAGGTGTTCCTAAGACACATAGCCACGGGTCAGACTAAGAGGATAGGGATTCGGGTGAAGAATCTCTATAAACTAGAGGTAGATGATTGTGCAGCATTGAGTACGAAAGCAGAATTGGTGCAAATCCAAGACATTGGCGAGTTATGGCATAGGTAGTTGGGCCATTTGCATCATGGGGCTTTGAATTTAATGCAACAGATATCTACAGGACTTCCCAAAGGTAAACTTGAGAAAGTTGACACATGTAAAGGTTGTGCCTTAGGAAAGTACACCAAGTCTTCCTTTCATGATCGAGACAGTCAAGCAAAGGCTATCTTAGATTGAGTTCATACTGATGTGTGTGGACCATTCTCGCCAGAATCCACAGCAAAGCAAAGGTATTACTCAATTTTCATTAATGATTATTCTCGTAAATGTTGGATTTGTTTCATGTAGAAGAAGGACCAAACCTTCACAAAGTTTTGTGAGTTCAAAGCCTTGGTTGAGAAAGATTCAGGGAAGAAGATCAAGGCCTTGAGAAGCGAAAACGATGGAGAATATGTCTCTCAAGATTTTAAGGACTTTTGTGCAGCGAAAGGATTTAAACGGGAGTTGACGGCACCTCATAACCCATAGCAGAATGCGGTGGCCGAAAGGAAGAACAGAACTATTGTAGAGGCAGCTTGGGCAATGCTGCATGAACAAGGCCTACCACTTCACTTGTGGGTTGAGGCATGCAACATAGCGATCTATTTGCATAATAGAAGCCTGTATCACATACTTGGGATGAAGACACCAGAGGAAGCTTTCTCCGGTAAGAGACCAGATGTGGGTCACTTCAGGATCTTTGGCTCATCGGTATATTGCCATGTCACAAAGGATGCATGGAAGAAGCTTGAGCTGACAGCAGAGTTGGGGATACTTGTGGGGTACATTGATACACCTCACAACTATCGGGTGTACTTGCCTACCAGTCGGAGGACAGTGGTTCACAGAGATCTCAAGTTTGATGAGCAGAATTCCATGCGAGTTTCCCTTGAGAGGGAGCTCCAACTACAGGCTGTGAAGGAACCGTTGGTTCCTAAGGAGGAGGAGCCTCAGACTAATGCGGAGCAGCTACATGCAGAGGTTCTAGGAGTGGAGACATCCACTCAAGCAGAGTCTTTTAGAGATGGACAGAAGCACACAAGAGAAGCTGACAGATTGTTGCAGGATGCGAGAGAGAATGTGGAAGCACCATTTTCTCAACGCAGACAGAGGAGGTCACCTGAGAGGTACACTGGATACATGGCCCTTGCTGGGGAATGTGTTGAGACCGAGCCATCTTCCTTGGAGGAAGTAGTGCAACAGCCGATTTGGGTTGATGCTATGGTGGAGGAGTATGACTCCATAGTTCGTAACAGTGTTTGGGATGTGGTTCCAAGACTGGAGAACAAGTCAGTTGTGAGTTCCCATTGGCTTTACAAGGTAAAGCAAGCTGTTGATGCTAGTGTGGGGAAGCATAAGGAAAGATTTGTTGCCTGTGGATTTTCACAAGTTGAGGGGATTGACTATGATGAGACTTTTGCACCTGTCGCAAGGTACTCATCTATCAGATCTATGTTGGCACTATCAGCACAGATGGGTTGGAAGATCCATCAGATGGATGTGAAGACTACATTCCTCAATGGCAAGATTGAGGAAGAGGTGTACATAGAGCAGCCAAAAGGTTTTGAGACCTTCAATCGTGAGTTCCATGTGTGCCGACTCAAGAGAGCATTGTACGGGTTGAAGCAAGCACCTCATGCTTGGTACACCAGGATAGACAACTACTTCACTGGGTTGGGCTTCACAAAGAGTGAAGCGGATGCGAACTTGTACAACATCATGGTGGAAGGTAAGTTGTTGATCATCGTTCTTTATGTTGATGATCTCACATTGACCAGTGATGATCAATTTATCGTGTCTTGCAAGGAGGACCTTGTAAGAAAAATTGAGATGAAAGACATGGGTCTCATGCATTGCTTCCTTGGCATGGAAGTATGGCAGAAGGATGGGGAGTTGTTTGTGTCTCAGGGCAAGTATGCCAACGAGATACTCAGGAGATTCCACATGGAGAAGTGCAAGCCCATGTAGACTCCTCTAGCTGGTAACTGGAGGAAGGAGGATGCTACTTCAGGGGAAGTAGTAGAGGCTACTGTGTACAGGCATCTTATGGGTTCACTGATGTACTTAGTGAACACATGACTAGATTTGTGCTATGCGGTGAACTAGTTGAATCAAGTAATGGTTCAGCCTACCAAGATGTTTTGGAAGGTGGAAAAGCATGTATTGAGATACCTCAGAGGCGCATCTCAGTATGGATTATGGTACATATGGATAGAGGGAGTGAAGCTACAGGGCTTCACTGATGTAGATTAGGTAGGGAGTCCATCAGATTGGAAGAGCACATCAAGAGGGATTTTCAACCTTGGGTTAGCAGTTGTTTCTTGGTACAGCAGGAAATAGAGGTTAGTTGCACTCATCTCGACAGAGGCAGAATACATGGCTGCAAGTCAAGCACCATGTGAGGCCATCTGGATGTAGAAAATCCTAGTTGGTTTGTTTGATCAGAGGATGGATCCAACTGTGATATATTGTGATAATCAGAGTTGTATCATACTCTTTGAGAATCCAGTATTTCATGATAGGTCCAAGCACATTGACATCCAGTATCATCATCTTAGAGACTTTGTGGTGAGGAGGATCATGTTGTTGCAGTATATTTCGACAGAGGAGCAAGATGCTGACATTTTGATAAAGGCATTATCAAAGTGTAAATTCAAGTTCCATAGAGACAGGATCAAGGTGGAAAATAATCCCTTTCTTATTGAGAGGGAGTGTTGAAATGTGGCAACAAGAATATTCCAATTTTAATTTGTCCTTGAATTAAAATTGTGAATTAAATTTGAATTTAGTCTCACCAGCGGCTTGGAAATAATTAATTAATTCATTATGGATTAATTAGTTGGAGAAATTCAAGTTAGAAGTCTTTCTGAAGTCATGCAATATTTATCCCTTAAATTAAGGAGATAAGATTGAGTTATATTTGAGTTGTAATTAGTTAGCTCAGTTTACTGAGTTAAGTCCAGTTAAATTAGTTCCAAACTATTTGAGGAACTAAGTGTGAGTTATCAGTCAGTTGATGCATGCATGCACTCAACTAGTGTACTCCAGATAACTGAATATTCCCTCATCAGAAACTCATGCATGTCTATTATGAGAAATACCCAGTTGAGCTAAATGTCAAGGACAGTGTACTATCAGTTGCATGTGTTTTCCTATAAAGGAAACTCATGCATGTAGTCAAGGAAAGGTTCCTTGAGGATTGTGTAGTTATGACAGGGTGTGAGATCAGTGTGAGAGATCAGTGTTCCACCTGGTTGAGAGTTTTCCACTTGGTAACAGGAGGATCACCCAGGAGAAACAGCACAAGGAAATAGGAGCTTGGAGGGCATAGGAGAAGGCTTGAGAGAAGCTTTGATTGCCTGTGAGCATCCAGAAGGACTGTACTAAGAGCTGGCTAGCTGTGAGAGCTAAGGCTTTGTATAATTCTAATGTATTTCCACCTTGTATGGTACTATAGATAATGGGGTTTTTAGTTGAGGCTTTCCCCAAAGTATTTTCATGTGTTTGGTTCATTGATTCTTCTTCTTCTGGTTATATGTGTTTAGCTCGATCTTGCTCATTCTTTAAGCTTCTGTAAATTGATAGTAGAAGTACATTATAGTATTTTGCTTTGGTTATATTGCATTATCGGGTTAATCTACAGTCAGATTTTCTACATGTTCTCAGAGCGAGATTTGTAGAGAATTTGCAGAATTTCTACAGTATACTTGCAGCAGGTGAAGAAGGTCCACTATCAATAGAAAGATCATCAACAGAGACAAAAACTCTACCTCTGACACTCCGACTGGTGTTAGAGGGAGGATCTACGAGTGGAACATACACTCTAGTATTGCTACATGATCTAGTCCAACCATGTATAACAGATCCCCCAACACCCTGATGGGTTGCAGTTAGGGGTGTATGGGAGATGACTATGCAAATTACATATAATACCTATAAACTAATCCAAGAACAAAATGTTTACATAGAAAGAATGTTGACAAGAAAACCATTTATAAACTTAAGTAAAATAATCTAGGTTGAAGTCCTAAACTAAATAGAGTCATTTTTTGATCAATTATCAACCAAAGTATTGAGTTCCATGTAAACACAATTGAAAAGTGTGATCAAATCTAACTTAGATTTTTTCCCATTTATAGATATTGCATTTTATTCATAGAGCAGAAATATGTAAATATATGTAAAAAATTGATATAAACATATTTGTAAACTAATAAAACTTTATGCCAACCAAATACTCCATAAGATAAGTTCTTATAATGTTTGACTTTGACATATGACATGTACTAGGTGCAAGCACATGAAGACAATGTTTATGGTATGACACACCACATAATGAAACAATATGGTACAAATTAGAAAAGAGTCAAAATGCTTATATATTCACTTTAAATGCACTTTTCATCATGGATTAATGGAAATAAATAAACTAAAATAAAATAAAACAAAAATATACACTAGTCAAATATAATATATATATATATATATATATATATATATATATATATATATGCTTCATAGAAAAAGGGTTGAATACATCAAGTAGATGAAGAAGAAATTTGTCCCATAAGCTATCTTTAGCCTCATGGACATTAAAATAATTTCTTCTTCTTCTTCTTCTTCTTCTTCTTCTTCTAAAATACGGGCCTCATGTTCATTATACAAATAACAAAAATACTAAAAGGAGTTAAGAATGAATAGGATGATAAAATACTTAAGAAAACACGAAGGATCAAGAATATAAACTCTAATGAAGAATAAACTAGTAACAAATACTATAAAATAGACACCAATACCTACACAGATAAATAAACAAACAAAATAAATCCCAAAAAGAAACTTAAAAAACAGAGGACAGGAAAGGGACCCAACTTCTACTAATAATCCAACCATCGTCTCTATTCAAATTATTGGGTCTTTTTTTATTTGAATAGAGACGATGGTTGGATTATTAGTAGAAGTTGGGTAGGGGAGAGAAGGTAAGGGAGAGGATAAGGGGGAGGTGATGAGCGGAATGGCGAAAGGGAAGGAGGGCGAGTAGGGGGGATAAAGATACAAGACAAATAAATCCAAATTATCTCTTTTACAAAATTTCTTGATCCTACCAGGAGCACTCTACATGATCAATATAACGAGATTCATAACAACGATTAGGGAATGAATACAATTTCCTCTATACTATTCACAATGCTTTTTTCCTCATTCATCCGACAGACCAGATTGGCTTGTATGTCCGCTTCCTTGTTATTACCTCTTAGGATATGGAAAAATGTAACTCAATTAAAGAGAGGGACCATGCCTTGGGATCACTTAATGATCTGGTTTAGTATCATGTTTTGGGTTGATGAGTTTTGTTTCATATGCTTTATTATCAGCATGGAATCACCTAAAATTTGCATGTCCTTGATGCCCTTTTTTTTAGCCAGAGAAAGCCCTAGGAACAACCCATAGGCCTCAGCTTGGTTATTTGTCTTCATTCCCAAGCCCCAAGCATATTTGTCTTCTATGATTCCTTCAAGATTAAAGAGAATCCCTCCCCCTCTTGCCACCCTAGCTATGTTTAAATAGTTGACCACAATCAATATTAGGGTTTATAATACTAGGAGTTATATTATGATTTAATATATATTATTTATAATATAGGGTTTAATATATAATGCTTATAATATTAGGATTTATTATTAGGGTTTATAATATTGAGTTTAGTATTAGGGGTTATAATATCAGGTTTTTTAATATTTGGGTTTATAATATAAGGCGATTAATAAACAGGATTTAATATATATCGTTTATAATATTAGGGTTTAGTATTAGGGTTTCATGTATAGAGTTTATAATATAAGGTTTATAATATTAGGAATTAATATTAGTGTTTATAATATTGGGTTTAATATTAGGGTTTATAATAGTAGGTTTAATATTAGAGTTTATAATATTTAATGTTTATAAATTTATTGAATGTTGCGCTGCGACAAAAAATTATCGAACATCACAATGTGAAAAACATTGTTGCAATGTTACATTACATTGCAATTTATCAAACATCGCAATGCGACACTACAAAATTAGTTAACCACATTTACTAATGTAGTTGACTCTGTTCAATATTGTTTTACTATGTTTATAATATTGAGTTTAAAATATTGTGTTTAATATTAGAGTTTATAATATTGGGGTTTATAATATTAGGGTTTATAATACCAAGATTTGTAATATCAGGGTGAATATTATTGGGTTTATAGTATATGGTTTTCAATATTAAGATTTATAATATTGAGTTTAATATTAAGGTTTATAATATAGGGGGTTTAATATACAGGGTTTATAATATTAGGGTTTATAATATTGAGTTTAATGTATATAGTTTATAATGCTAAGGTTTAATATATACGGTTTATAATATATGTTGGAGTGTTCATAGTGTTTATCAATATTAATGATAGTATTAATTATATTAACATTAACATGCACTCTAGGGTATCTAAGTAAATTGAAAGTTACTCAGTTGAATGCTTAACTTATGCTTACTTATATAATTGTTATAATTATATAATAATTAATATTAATGTTAATAAAATTTAAAATCCATACCATACACCTAATAATTATTATTGTGGTTGATATATTGCTATGGACATACATTATGTGTTGAAATATTTTCCGAGAAATCACATTAGAGATAATTCATCAACTTGTTTCGAACCATCCAGTGTGGTTCATCGTCAAGACTAGATGGAGAATCAGATCATGGCACTAGATTAAATATTTAGGGTCTCGACGTTGGTTTCTCTATTTAATCTTGTTCCATGATCTCATTCTTCATCTTGTTGTGGTGATGAACCACACTAGATGGTTCAAAACATGTCGATGAATTATCTCTAATGTGATTTCTTCAAAAAAAAATCAACACATAAGACATAGATCACAGAAGCCTAAATTTAGTTATCGGCATACATATCAACCACATTTACTATTGTGGTTGTACTAGTAACTATCTGAAATGAACAAAAACCTATATTATAGCAATTTCAATAATAATAATAATGTAAATTTGATAGAAAATGATAATAGAAGTTATAAAATGTGTATACATATGTATACACATATGTAAATGTGTTTATGTTTAAATTTGTTTACATCTATCGTGAATAAATATTTATATTTGTAAAACAAAAATATTTAAAATATTTATTATTTTATAAATTAAATAAATTAAATATACATATGTAAAATTAATTAAAATGATTTAATTGAATTTATTTATATAATACTATTTTTTTATTAAAAATAATGAAGAAAAATATTAGATTTAATTGAAAATTTTTAAATATGAACCACATTTTAGAGTTTTTCATATATAAAAATAATTAATTTAAAAAATATATATCCTTCATTGTTATGGTTAAGATTGTTATGCCCATATATATATCTATAGAGTGTATGGTAGGTATATTATAGAGTGTATAATTATGTCTGTGTGTGTTAAAGATTTAATAAAATGGAATGTATGTGGGAGTTTAATAAAAATTTATGATTAAATTTTTTAAGTTATTTGCATTTTATAAATGGGAATTTATGATTAATTGTGTTATTAAAAGATTTTTCTAGCCACCTGACCAATTTCCAACTCTTAAATTTGAATTATTACCAACTTGTTAACACAATTGTCTTACTTGCATTTGTCTAATCTTATCCAAACTCATTAACAATTTAATATATAATTGAACTAATCTTAATTTTAATTGTTCCAAACACATACATTATTGAAATTTTATGAATTAAAAAATGACTTCAACATGAGAGGCCTAATAATCTCCTAAGAAGGTTGGGGAGGCGGCGTAGTGGTAAAGTCGGCCTCGTCATGACGGACCGGTCTTGTGTTCGATCCCGAGCAAGGTCATAGCTCGTCGTGCGAGTAGTTAATCTAAACTGGGCCAAGCCCACTACCTTTTCCATTTTAGATTAAACTCCCACACAAAACCAAACATGAAGGATTTTTTGACCGAGCCCGCTCTGCAACTGTTCTGCGCTTGAGACCTTGGTCTCAGCCCTGTGGCCGCTCCGGAGGTTGCTTTGACTCTGCGCGGCACCTCCTTTGCTCCCTCTCTGAGTTGAACCTCCAAACCGCGCAATGATCCCTGTCCTATCTCCTCGGAGGTTCCTCCTTTAGGTTCGATTGAAGGATTATGATCTCTAGAATTTGGGTACGCTCGCCTAGACCGAGCTAAGACGTCGTTGCAATGGATCCACCGCCGCCTCTGCTCTCTGATGCTGAGGCATTCATAAAACTTCTGGATTCTCTCCCAAAGAAGAAAGAGACTGAGGTTGCGAAGTTTGTCAAGCCCCTGGATGACATCCCTGAGATTGAGCTCCCTCCTGAGGGGCCGATTCAAGTTGCCCTCTCACTGGAAGACAGGGCTTTGGTTGGATAGTTCACTGGACTCTAGCCCTCCCCCAAAACCACGGAGAGCTAGGTAGAAAGGAATTGGGCACCACTGATCAAAAGCAGAGTCACTTCCTATTTTCTAGGGAAGGGTTTCTTCCTATTTGAATTGTCTAAAAAGGAGGATAAGGACCTGATATTCCATAATGGACCCTATTTCATGGGCCCTCAAGGGTTGTATCTCAATAAGTGGACGCCTGATTTTGATCCAGCAGTTGACGTTCCCACAGCCGTCCCTGTGTGGGTTAGATTGCCCAACCTGCCAGTGCATTGTTGGAATTGGGAGTCTCTTAAGCACATTGGAAACACATTAGGCAAGTTCATTGATCGAGCTAACAGCAAAGACCAATATGACTGTGCTCAAATATGCGTTGAAGTGGATCTCGAGGTTGGTTTGCCCGTGGCAATAAAGATTAAGGTTGGAAACTGGACGCATCTCCAAAAGTTGGACTATGAGCAGCTTCCGTTCAAGTGCAGAAAATGCCATGTCTACGGCCATTTTGCTAGAGGTTGCCTAAAGAATAGTGAAGGGGAGAAAGGGAAGGAGGAAGGATGGAATCAAGTCAAAAGGACCAAATCTGCTCACAAAGCCCCTAGAACCGGAAATAAAAATGGCAAAGTCCCCCAGGCAGGCACTGGGCTTCAAACACCCCCTGGAAGAACAAGGAAACAAATACACGTTGTTAAGCTCAACAATAGAGGATCCTCAAGAAATAGAGATGCAGAATGAAGTATCGCTCCAAAAAGAGCCCCCCTCGGGATCAAAGCAAGTTGAAGCTAATACAGACAGACCGAAAGAGATACCCACAGAAGAGGCTGAGGAAGCACAAGGATCTGAGGATTCAGAAGAAGAAGGTGAAATATGGGATTCGCAAACCTCGGCTAGAAGATCGTTGAGAGGCCGAAAATCTGCCCGTGAAAAAAGAGAACAAGAGACTTATAAAGACAAACTTCAAGGAAGCCAACCAACCCTCGAGAAACTCTTGGCAAAAACTCCGAAGATGACCAGAAATCAGTCCTAGAGCTCTAAAGGAGCTCTCCATTCTAAAATCAAGTGATGAAGATTGTCTCTTGGAACTGTAGGGGTATGGGGAGCAGAACAAAAGAAGAAGTCGTCAAAAGCCTGATAAGAACCGAATCTCCTGATATACTCCTCATCCAGGAGACTAAAATGGAGGACAAGGCCTTCCTCCATATCACCAAAAAACTGTGGAAGAGAAGTGAAGGGCAAGCTGTTTCAGCTCGTGGTGCATCAGGAGGCCTGGGCACCCTATGGAACACAAACAAATTTTCAAAGATCAAAGAGGTCGCCAACACCCATTGGCTACTCTCTAAGCTGCAACACGTAGATTCAGATGAGACTCTCTGTCTCTTCAATGTGTATGTTCTAGCTAGCGCAGGTGAGAAAAAGAGTTGTTGGGAATCCCTCAGAAGCATGGTAGAAACGGAAGATTTAGTGAATATCATCATTGCAGGGGACCTTAATCTTACCCTTTCTCTAGTTGAAAAGCGAGGAGGAAGCGTTGTAAGAGATCCAACGCGAGAATGGGTAGAGGACCTGCTTCAGGACTGTGACTTGATTGACATAAATCCCTCGTCGGGAAAATATACCTGGTCCAATAAAAGACTCGGCCCGGGACACATCGCTGCAAGGTTAGATTGCTTTTTTGTTCAAAGTACTTTCCTTCTTCTTGGATTAGAATCTAGAATGCATATCCTCCCATGCAGTGTCTTAGATCATAGACCCATTAAACTTGATCTGCTGGCTCATATGGATCAAGGTCCTATTCCTTTTAAATTCAGCCCTCTTTGGGTTAAAGAATAGTCCTTTATGCAATTAGTAAAAGATACGTGGAGGCAACCAGTCAGTGGCTCTGCCTTCTTTGTTTGGGAGGAAAAGCTTAGGAGAGTGAAAGCTGCATTGAAATCTTGGGTAAGATCCCTTTCTAACCCAGCAGTGGAAAGGAAAAAGATCCAAGAATGTCTTGAGATTCATCACCTGAATTCGGAAAATGAAGAGATCACAAAAGAAACTCTAGACAAGGAAGCTGACCTTCAGGAAAAATTTCTCAAGGCAAGTCTGGCCGAGGAAGAGTATTGGAGGATTAAATCCCGCAGGCTCTGGCTCAAGGCTAGATATAGGAATTCCTCCTTCTTCCACAAGCAAGCTCAAGTCCAGAAAAGTTTCAACTCCATCTCAGAAATCAAGGAAGAGAATATAAATCACAGAGACATACAAAGTATAAAAAAGGTTGCCTTCCTCCACTTCAAAAATCTATATAATGAAGAAGAGGGCCTGGGGCATGCATCAACTTTAGTGGACGAGGTACCCTCTCTGATTACTACCAGAAAGAATCAGCTTTTGGAAGCAGAAGTCACCAACAATGAAATAAAAACTGCTCTCTTTGCAATGGAGCCAGATAAAGCCCCAAGCCCAGATGGCTTTACTGCCAGATTCTTGCAGAACTGTTGGCATATTATGGAAAAAGATTTATGCAGAATGGTCCGGAAATCTCAATCTTGTCAGAAAATCGGGGGAAGCACCAATTCTGCTTTCCTGGCCCTTATCCCTAAGGAAAAAGGCGCCAACTCCTTCACCAGATTTCGCCCTATTTCCCTTTGCAATATAGGCTATAAGCTGATAACAAAAGTGATCGCAAACAGATTGAAAACCATCCTTCCTGACATCATACCTGAGAACCAGGGAGGTTTTATTCAGGGAAGACAGATTGTGGACAATTTTATCCTGGTCCAAGAGGCGATTCACTCAAGCTTGAACAGGAAAGAGAAAGGAATGGTTATCAAACTAGACCTTGAAAGCGCCTTTGACAGGGTGAGACACAGATTCCTGTTCGATGTCCTCCACAAATTTGGTTTTGGTCTCAAATTTATCAACTGGATCAAGGCATGCATTAGTGAGCCCTGGATTGCCCCTTTGGTGAATGGGAGGGCTACTGACTTCTTCAAAGCCTCTAGAGGGCTGAGACAAGGGTGTCCCCTCTCCCCCTTACTCTTTGTCCTCCAAACTTCTATTCTTAGCTTCCTCCTAAACAAAAAGCAGACTGATCCAGAAATAATTGGATTGAACATCGCAAGAGGTGTCAAAAATATAAATCATGCACTATTTGCGGTGACTCCCTTCTACTGGGTGCTGCCTCCTTGACCACGGCTAAACATTTCAAAGATGTGGCGGATGCTTACTGTGAAGACTCGGGAAGCAAACTCAACAAAGGCAAATGTCACATCTACTGTTGGAATTCCTCTGCTAGATCCCTTCAAGCTATCTCCAGCTGCTTTGGCTTCGCAGCCTCCTCTTCATGGTCCTCTTTCAAGTACTTGGGGCTCCCTATTTTCCAAAAAAGGGCCCTCAGCAGAGATTGGTTGCCTTTGTTGGAAAAATTTAAGCTCAAAATCAACCACTGGGGCTTCAATTGGCTCAATCTGGCTGGCAAGATAGTGCTTGTCAAAGCTGTTTTGAACAGTCTTCCCATATACCAATCTGCAGTCATGATGGCCCCTATTGGCATCATGAGCAAAATGGAGGATTACATAAGGAATTTCTTCTGGAAAGGTAGCAAAGCAAATGAGAAAAAAATTCCTCTATTAAATTGGGACATAATCTCATTGCCCAGAATGGAAGGTGGCCTGAATTTCAAGAACATCAGTAAACAAAACATCGCATTGGGTGCAAAGTTACTATGGAGGATAATTGCCCCAAATCTGGGTTGGGCTCAGTTAGCGTTGTGGAAAAAATACTTTTGTGGGCAGAGAATGCGCTGCCTGGACAATCCCAAACCAATATCCAGAATGATGGTTCATAAATGGTGTGCCAAATCCTTCTCCTTGATTAACCTCCATGCGCACTGGATCCCTAGAAATGGCAAGCGCATCAAAATCTGGGAAGACCATACCATGGGCAGTGATCCCTTGTCTGAAGATCGCTCTCTAGTTCTATTGAGAGAATGGATGGACAGAGCGGGTCTCAAAACACTATGGGACATATCTCACTGGGAGAATGGCAAATGGAAGAGTTGTATTAATCTTGACGTGCCTCTGAATCTTTCCAGCGACTACGACATCTTTCGATCCTTCTTAACAGGAAAAGCTCCAATGAACAACAGGAAATCTGATACCCGAGGATGGGGTTCGACCCCTGGGCGCTACACAGTCGCGCAAAGATATAGACAGCTCTCTCTGCAACCTCATGTTCCCCCCGATCCGAAGCCCTGGCAAGGCATTTGGTCTCGAACAACGATTCCTAAAATAGACTCTTTCTGTTGGCTTCTTTGCCATCAAAGAATCTTGACGGATGACAAGCTTCGAAGAAGAGGCTACATAGGGCCATCCCGATGCTCGCTATGTGGGGTCAATGAAGGAAACACCTCCCATCTAATGCTCCGCTGTAATTTTTCTACTAACCTATGGAAAGAAGCCTTAAGACCGTGGAGCGTAGACTTCGCCCTTCCTAATCGCTGCTCCGATTTGTTTTCAAACTAGAAGTTAAGGTACCCAGGTGGCTCTCCTCAAAACGCCCACATCAAAGCAGCGTGGCTCGCCCTCCCCAAATTAATTTGCTGGCATATATGGCTAGAAAGAAATCAGAGGATATTCAGAGACAAGAAGAGCGACCTCAAGATTATTTGGGTAAAAATCAAAAGCCATCTAAGAGACTGTTTGGGAGATCAGATTGATGGGGCAAATCTAAGCGGTCAAGAAGCTGTGTGGGGCGCTTATCTTGATCTCCAATTCAGTGATTTTGCCAGACATCCCTCGTCTCTAAAAAAATGGCAAATTCGCCTTGAGGCTGTAGACTTCTCTGAGTTTTGCATCAAGAAGGAAAGAAATGCTCTCTTTTTTGACGGGGCAGCAAAAGGTAATCCTGGCATATCCGGTGCAGGTGTAGTTGTCAAAAGTGCAGAGGGGAGAACTGAATTAAGATATGCCTGGGAAGTGGGCTTCAATACAAGCATTCAAGTTGAAGCTCTAGCTCTTCTTTAGGGTCTCAAGCAACTCATTTCTCTGGGTATCAAAGAGGCAACTGTATTTGGGGACTCCTAGTCTATCATTAAGACCATCATGGACAATTCTTCTCCTCTTGATCTAAGGCTATCAAGATTGATGAGCAGAATCAGAGCCCTGATAAATTCCTTTCAGAACCTGGAATTCCTTCATGTAAAGAGAGACAACAATAAAGAAGCTGATGCTAAAGCCAACAAAGCGGTTCTCCTCCCACTCGGAGTCCTTCTAAGAGACGAAGACGAAGGCAGGGATCCCATCCCTTAACTGTTATTTTAAAATGTTTTATTGTCTTTTATTGGAGCAGTTTGTTTGTATTTGTAAATAAGGAAAAATAGAGAAGATCACTAGAAATATAGTCTACAGAATTCGCAAGCTCCCTAGGGGGAAGCCATCTGGTTCCTTTCCGAGGAGAAATTTGATCTCTGCCTATCTTATTGTATCCTGAAATGAGGCATTTCTACTGAGAATGAATATATCAAACTAACCGTTTCTGTCAAAAAAAAAAAACATGAGAGACCTAATAATCAGGTACACAAAAGTTGTATTTAAATTTCAAAAATGTAAAAAAAAAAAAAGTTATTTAATGTAAAATCCAAATAAAATAAAAACATTTTCTAAATAACTTCATTAATTTAAAAATTAATAATATATTTATTTTAAAATAGTAAATTTTACAATTAAACATTAAATAATATTAAATTTAAATGGTATTACTAACTATAATTTTTTTCATAAATTTATATCATTTTGGCACATTATATTTTTAAATTAATCAAATAAAACACAAAATTTAATATATAAAATTTTAGCTAATCAAAATAATAAAATAATGATGATTAACGTTCACTAATACCAATATAGTTTATTAAACCATAAAAGAAATGATTAATTGATAAAAAAAAGAATGTTCTCAAATCAAATCAGTATAACTTTGTTTACTTAACAAATTTAAAAAATTAATATTATAACAAAAGGATAGTAAACTTAAATTATTATTTTTAAAAATTATGAATTTATAAATCAACTATATTTTATAAATCCACAATTTAAAAAATAACTTCCGCGTAAATCACATGTAGATAAACATTTGTCGACGCTTTTCGAAACCAATAAGTGTGGTTCATCGTCAGGACAAGTTGAATCACATGCTTTTCGAAACCAACAAGTGTGGTTCATCGTCAGGACAAGTTGAATCACATGTAGATAAACATTTGTCGATGCTTTTCGAAACCAACAAGTGTGGTTCATCGTCAGGACAAGTTGAAACAGATCCAGCTTAGCATGTTAAATAGTTTGAGCAGTTTAAAAATAATATTTTAAATTTAAATTATATATTTATATCTTAACCCCATTTCAAAAATTACCTAAGGTGACCTCCACTCCGAGATGTTTGAGAAAGGACTAGGTCAGGGAGACTTTTGGTAAAAAGACCAAAGCCGACTCAGAAAAGGTAGATTTAGTGAAATCCATCAATTTTAAAATAATAATTTAATTTAAATTATAGTTAATTTTTAATTATAATTTATTAAGTTAATTTTTACCCGAGTAGTTCATCATTTAGAATAATAATTTTAAATTTTAATTTTAATTATATAATTAGCAAGTAATTATTTTTAATTATAATTTTATTTAAGTTATCATAATCTGAGTGGTCAAGACAGCTTTTTAGCAAGATTCCAATAAGGTCTTGATTTTATATACATCAAATATTGTTGATTGGAAATTTGTTGACAAATAAATTTTGATATAGATGACAGAAGCCTCCATTCAATAATTATTTAATTTTAAAGATCAAAATATATTAATTAAATATTATTTAATTTTAACCATCCAATAAAAAATAGTAAAGAATAATTATACACTCTAGTTTTGTTGTTAAATATGATTTAATTTTAATGCTCACCATTAGAGCATATTCGCTAAAAAGAAAATAAAAATGCTATAAAAAGGCATATGCCCTTAGTCATATTGAAATTGAAAATGAATCCGTTGAAAACACTACATTTTGTTTAATATTAGTGAATATTAATATTAACAGTCGCATTCAATCACACTCAGGTTGAAAATGACAGATGGAAAACAATGAATTTTTTTCCATATTAGTCAATGGGGAATAATTAAAGCAGAAATAATAAAAAAATGAATTTAAAAAAATATATATAGCAAACTCATATTGAAAATGACATTGAATTTTATTAATAATTATTATAACTTAAAAAAATTAAAGTAAAGATTGGTCCGAACAAATTATAAAGTTAAAGTGAGTAATAATAATAATAAGAAATTAAATATTTATATATAGAAAAAAATATTTTTCTTTAGAATAATAATTTTATATTTTATACATAGAATATACATATTTTGATATTTTTATACATAGAATATACATATTTTGAGAACAAGGTTTCAAGCTATGACAATGATATTGAGTTCAATATGTTCCGTGTTGGAATTGAACTTGGATGGAAAGATCCATCCAATAATAATTTTCTTGAAACCACCCCAAATTAATCTAATCTGACTATATATATATATATTTTGAATATTGCTAATTAAACATTGATACATCACAAAAACCAAATTAATCTAATCTAACTGACTATATATATATATAATATTTTGAATATTGCTAATTAAACATTGATACATCACAAAAACTAAAGTCCAATCACAGAACCCAAAAAAAACAGGGACTATCACACAGGTGGAATGGAATGATAACCCAAAAATCACAGAACCAGATACACCAGGTTGAATGGAATTACAACCCAAAAATCACAGAACCACATACACTAAGCTCCAGAGCAAAATCCAAGTTCAATCTCTCTTATTTTCATAAATGAATTATATCAGTCATTCTTATTCATTTTGATCTTTACAGTTGTACAATACTTTGGTGACAATGCCTTGGTACCAGAGGTCATTTTGGTTTACAACTACTCATTCAACCTCTTATTCAGAGTACTAGATTATCTCCACAACATAATGTCCTATTTTCAAAAAAAATCATTAACTTAAGATTGTTATTTCTTTTTCAACTACTAATTCAACCTCTTATTATGAACCAGAAATAATCTCCACATCCTGTAGTATTCTCAAAAAATTCCTAAAACTTAGATTTTGGTTATGGTTTTACTTGGCTGGTAGGAAGGGATACCAATTGATCTTTCCTCTTGCCCGCATAGGGGTGACAGAGCCTTCCCTTGGTCTTCAAATGGACTGTCCAGGGCTTGAAAATAGCCCTAAGATTTCAATTCAAGAGCTCAGGGTCATGTTGGTCTTGTCTCTGTTGGCACAATGACAATAATGATTCAAGCCTGGGTTTAGCAATGGCTTCAAGGGGTACACCTTTCAGAGTATATCCAAATGCTTCCACCATGTCATCATCGTCCAGTCTTTCTTTGGAAGGAGGAGACCAGTTGAAGAGCTGAAGCAGCCGAGCCAAACCAAGTAAGACCACACTCATTCCAAGGGAAGCCCCAGGGCAGCCTCTTCTTCCTGCTCCAAATGGAACAATTTTGCAATCTGGGTCATTGAAATCCACATTTTGATCATTGTTATCATTATTCACCGGGAGGAACCTTTCTGGTTGGAAAGTGTTGGGATTGGACCACACTGCAGGGTTCCTCCCCAACGCATATGTGTTGATGAGAATCCTGGTGTTCTTGGGTATGTCATAGCCTCCTACCTTTGTTTCCTCCATGGAAATGTGAGGAATGAGAAAGCCACCCACTGGATGCAACCTGAATACTTCCTTAACAACAGCCCTTAATACTCTCAAATTCCCCAAATCAGACTCCTCCACAAGTCGATCCTGCCCGACAACTTGGTTAATCTCTTGTTGCACTTTGGCCATGTATTCTGGGTGCCTCAATAGCTCGGCCATTGTCCACTCACTGGTTACAGAGGAAGTGTCTGTTCCTGCAGCAACCATATCCTGTTGAAGAAGGGACAGACTGTTAGCATTAGCATTTTCGTGTTGTAGAAATGAAATGAAACAATCATAGACACCATGTCAAGACCCATAGATGAAAATGAACAAATAGATATATTGAATATGATAATTAACATCCATAGTTATATTTAAGGGAACCAAAATCTTCAACAAAATATATGGCACTTCAATTTTCAGTAAGCTTCCAATTAAGAAGGTATGATAAACTAACGCTGACAAGGAAGGGAACCCAAAAGTTACATGGCACTTCTAAGCAATGTTAGAACTGGGGAGTAAGGATGTTATAGCATTAACCACAGAATTTGCATCTCAAAGCCAGATGGTGCCTGAGCATTGTTGTACCAGAGTAAGGCAGGTTGTTAGAGGATGTCATCAGATCAACAACGGAAGTTGTACCTCAAAAGCAGTTGGTGCCAAGCAATGTTAAGACCAAAGTGAGGTTTGATATTTTCAAATCAATCAAGGAACTTGCATCTCAAATATGTCCAGCTGCTGACAAGTGAGTGGAGGAGGACGTTATCACATCAAACAGGGAGCCTGCACCTCAAAGCCATCTTGGAAAATGGAAGAACAAAGGTCCTGTATTCACAGAATGCTACATGATAGTTTTGATATATTAAGGTTTATAACACTTGGTACTGCTGATAAAGGCAAGGATCTGAACTGATAAACTGCACTTCTGCATTCATTCCATTGCACATAATTTTGTCTAGTGCTTTACACGAAATAGTTCTCCATTCATGTAATTTTGTCACAACAGGTCTGGAAATCCTTATGAACACATGATAAACAACAGCTCTGCTAAATTTTGGGATATTGCTGTAAATAATATAGAATGCCAAGAGAAGGAATTCACTGTGTAAAACCAAGAAAAGAATAAAGCTTATCACTTAGCTTCATACCCAAATCAATGGCAAACAAATAGGTTTGATCAATACCTTCAATCCAATCCTCATACATAAACTGACAACATCACTATCAAATCAAAACAGAGCACAAGAAAAAATAAAATGAAGAATTTTTTAGACTCACTATGAGAATGGCTTTGATCTTTGTCATGTCCAAGCTCTTATCTCGGTCATCTGCTTCAAGCAGTGTGTGAACAAAGTTTACAGGTCCTGTTCCACTGCCTTCCTTAAGTACAAGACGTTGCTCTTCGATGACTCGATCATACAATTCATCAACCCATTGCATTATTTCATGCATTCGCTTTTCTTGACCCTGCAGATCCAGAGGCCTCAGGAAGGGAAGATAATCTCCAATGTTGAAAGCATTGATCAGAGAAAAGGATTCATAAATTTTGGCCCTATGTTCAGCTGCCACTTCAGGGCCTGCACCCTTTGGACCAAAAAACCTCTGGCCCAATATCATCCTGGTAATGGCATTGCTTGTCAATGACCCAAACAGGTTTCTCATGTTAATAGTCCTTCCTTCATGAGCTGCCTTGAGTACGTCCCCCACCATGCATTGAACTTCTTCATTTCTTCCTTTTCTGTAAGAATCGATCTTCCTTGGAGTTAAAAGCTCCATCGTGCAAATTTTTCTGACTGTTCTCCAATGTAGCCCATAAGGAGCAAAGGCAATGTCATTGCCCCCAAATGTGAAGTGTTCTGAGGCAATGTTTTTCGGTCTAGAAGCGAAAACATGGTCTTGCTTCAATAAAAACTCCTTGATATACTTGGGATCATCTGTCACAACAGTAGGCACCATTCCAATGTGAATGTAAACAAGGGGGCCATACTTCTGATTGAATTTCTGCATCCCCAGATGAGGAACAGGACCAATTTGTAACAGGTTTCCCACAATTGGCCACCTCCGGGGACCAGGAGCAAGCTTCAACTGTTTTCCCCACTTCCATTTTAGGAAACCCTGGAAATATACTGTTAATGTAAGTGCAAGCAGCACGTATTGAGTCCATCCACAAAGTACATGCTCAAGCAGAAATCTAATGGATTCCATCAATCTTAAAGATATTGTAGAGCAGGTTCAATCCAGCTGACTTGCTTTGGTTTGGTCTGGTCTGGTCTGAGCTGAGTGAATATAAGGTACTACACTTTGATCCAATCCAGCTCTAAGCCCTTCTAGAAGAGGACAATTTCTTCTAACCAGGAAGCCCACAGTAAGAATTTTTAATCCCCCGAATTTTTAATCCCCCGATGATGTCATACATGTACCCGAGTCCAATTCAGTCACTGTCTAAAAATCAGAGAGAGATGTCAAAGTCCTGACACTAGAATACTATGCCTAACCAATATAACAAGGAAGCTTACTACTGCCAAGAAACCTACAGCACAACACTGGCCCCCCACATTTATACAAATCTCACAAACAAACAGAGAAGCAACTAAATGCATATTGTCAGTAACTTCAAGGACATACCCACAAATTTCAAAGGGAAAAAGTCACAGTAAAGGTGTCAGAGATATCTAGGGAACACCAACATTTGAGGAAAACGCCACATCAGAGAAATACCCAAGAAAACAACATCATATCTACAGGTCCATATATTGAAACCTCATAATCGAGTGAAAGCATACCCTACCTTTAGCCTTGCTAGCCTTGTGACACTGTATTGTACTATATGTTTAACTAAAGCGGGTGACCTAACTGTTTTCTATCATGAAAATACCCATTCTAATCAAGAGGACTGTTTAAGCACTGAATTAAACCTAATTCTCGGATCTTGAATGCTCCTCTTACCTGGTAATGTTTGATCTTGATTCACCGATGACACCGAATAGCCCAGCCTGCCACAAAGAAGTAAATGCAAGAAGAAGTGGCCATCTGCAATCAATATTTGCTGAGGTTGGGTATTTATAGTGAGCAATATAGCATTGATTGATCACTTGTTGTACCGAACATGAACTATGGACAAGTGAATCCCCATGCACAGGATGTTCATATAAACACCAAATCCTCGTGGATCTGACGCCTGACACAGGGCCCCACATACCTAGTTGTCAATTCCCATTTCTCTCTTGCCCCATGTGTTTGAGAATGTGGTGCTCGGCTGTCGCATTTGACCAGAACTCCAAGCGTTTTTTATCAGAATTTCAGCTCATTGAACCATCAAGCCTAGCTCTG
Source organism: Pinus taeda (assembly GCA_000404065.3). Taxonomy (NCBI): domain Eukaryota; kingdom Viridiplantae; phylum Streptophyta; class Pinopsida; order Pinales; family Pinaceae; genus Pinus; species Pinus taeda. The sequence goes on along the minus strand of APFE030974301.1, from coordinate 19,924 downwards.
CAACAGCTGCCCTGGATCTCCCAATAAGCAAGCCAATGTAACGGAACAGTTGACCTATACCTGAGACGAAACCCTCATAGAAGTCAGGTCCACAATTTTTATTTAAAGTTCCCATGTTACGTTATCCTTTCTCCTTTCCTGAGATTCCAATTCCAATGGATGTGTTCTGCTTTTCATAATTCTTTATTGGTAACTGTCTTGACATGAATAGAAGTTTTGCTGTCACAGTTTGTGCAACATGGTGGAAGGTTCCATCTCTGAAATGCAATGTTTTTAGGTATTGATTTGAGCCAAATGAAAAGATAGATTATGGTCCAAATGGGACCGCCATCGAAATTGAATATGGAGGATGAATTCATCTAGTTGGTGGATACTATATTTCTTTCTTGGTAAGTACCAGATGAGTTTTCCATGATTATTATTATGGTTGTTGAAAAATGAAAAACATAAGCTCCAAATTCCATATCATTTATCTTTAATACGTGTATTACCCAAACACTCAAAATTCTGGTTCAATAAAAAAATGAAAAACATAAGCTCCAAATTCCATATCATTTGTCTTTGATACTTGTATTACTCAAATACTCAAAATTCTGCTTCAATAAAAAAAATGTTAACCTATGAAGTTACGAGGTTTTGGAAATCGAAAGGGGTGGAGAATGGCCCTAGGAATTTAAAACTATGAAGTTCGAAGTTCTTGGAGTTCTAAAGAAGTGGGTGTTGGAATGAGGCATAGAATTTCTATGGGCTATCAGATATATTTCAGAAATTTGGCTAATTTTAATAATTTCTCATTAAAAATATTAAATTAATAGTAAAATGTATGCAATTTTTTAAATCAATGTTGAAGTTATTGAAACCATATAATTATTTATATATACATATATAGAGGTTTGTGAGTATTAAAAAATGTTGTTTTGAAAAAATAT
>APFE030974301.1:3113-18062 GCA_000404065.3 Pinus taeda | reverse complement strand
AATTATATATAAATATTCTCCAATTGGGGTGAGTGCTGGAGAACTGGTGGCGATGAGATCCGCGCCATGATCAAAGACATTATGACCTATAATAGAGGGTGTTTGGATGGTGGTCCTCATTTAATTTAATGCATGCGCAAGGTGGCAAACAATAGATATGGATGTGAGTGATGGTGTGAGGTCTAATGAGATGTAATGCCTCCGAGGTATGGTGTAGAGAACCTAATCGGGTCTGGTATAGCTAGTTACAACCCCTCTGAAGTTTCAAGGATGAACGTGAAAGTTTCTTCTCACCCGGTTTTGCTCCTTAGACTGCAAGCGACGATTGCAGGTATGTTATTTTTTCTTGTCCCAACCTTTCCATTATCACTGTATTCACATGCTTCTTCTTAATTCGTCAGAGGGTTGTTTCTAAGATGACACTACGAGATAATCATGAAGAAGCTCAGATAATTTGGGGGGCAAGTATGTATTATTCTGGCAATTGGATGGTCTATGTCTATAGTCTTTCTGTTTCTTATGGCATCATGTTATCGTTAATGTTTGTGCATACCCAGAATGTACTTGGGGTTTTGATCAGTGAGTCTCACATAAAGGCTTTTCATTTGGTGGTTCTCTCTGTATTAAATTATATGTTTGGACTGTCATGGGGTATTCGAAGAGGAATCCTCGCGGCATGACCACAACTCCTATCTCAAGGAGATTATGTAAACAAAGGGTGAATGTGGGTGGCCTGTTACCTCATGGTTGGGTTATCTCAGTGAGAAAAAATCGGTTGCATGGGCTTTTTTCTTATTTCCTTTTGCATTATGTTACATTATTGTTACAGGGTTACTCTGATACCGACTTCTTAAGTTTACCATGTCAGGTCATCTCTCTGCAAGTTGGCCTCAATCTTGGTCGCACTCTTGGGAAGCAGTGTGGTGGTTACTTAGTTTTCAGGTTCAAGGGAACTTGTGTGGACAATGGTTTAGTTCCATGGCTTGACCTTCATGTAATGGGGCCACTGGATGGGGGGGTTGTGGTCAGAGTTGGAACAGTGGAGCTAGACAAGGGAGCCAACATTCCCAGTCACGACAGACTAGAGGTCGAGGGCGTCGCAGTATCTCAAGCATGACCGACGAGGTCGGTCAAGCTTTCTAGGCCAACACGCTCCCACAGGTTCGGTAATTGGTTTATAAGTGGGAGACATATATCAAACAATGAGCAAATAACAATGATTTGGACATGGAAGAATGACAAACTTTAATCATAGACCCAGGCCACTCTAGAGGAAGATACACCCAGTTTCAACAAACAATGTACTTATACTGGATTATGAAAAATATTGTGGCAAAAGCAATGATGGCTTCCTTAGTTGGTTCGTTTAAGGATGTTTCAAACTCGTAGGAAATTCACAGGGAGTTTCAACTCATCCAACATCAGACTCAAGTTCAAAATACTCTCCCCAACCGCATAGAGAAACACATCTTGTGCCTTCCTCAAACTGAACTTCTGGGCTCCAACATTAAATATCTGGAACCCATAAACTCATCTGACGAGTAATCAGATAATATGCATGTTTCTTTTTAAAATTTTGAGATGTCAACATGATAGCTCTACGGATTTTGATGTTTAGGTATACAGTCCATAGGAAAATCAAAGACAATTAGTTGTATATAGTGATGCTAGATAGTCTCATAATTTTAAAATTGTGGGCAGCTCATAATGCTGTCAGATGGCCAATAAACCTAGTTTCCCAATGGGCAGGTTGAGGTCATCTAATCTTGATGGATTTAGATGTAAAACTTGTTTCTTGATGTTTAAGAAAGTAGAATAGAAAGATACTTTGTGATTTTCGCCGAAGATTCTTCTCTAAATAGAACAAATACTGTAAAATTAATAATATATTTATAATAGTTTTCATTGACTTTTTTTGGCAAAAATTATATTATATAACTAAAAATATATATTATATTATAGATGCTTCTAAGAAAGAGGAGAAACTTTATTTATAAAGAAATATGCATATAACATAGGTATATTGCCAAAAAAAAAATTATTTAATTATTTAACTTTTACTAAAAAAGAGTAGTAAAGTAAAAATGGTTTAGTGAATTAGATTACTATTAAAAAAGTGTTATTTAAATCTATCTATTGACGTGAAAGATTTTTTTTTAAATATCTTAGTTAAATTGTATTAACTTTCTTAACTTGTTTTGTTATTATTTTTCTTGCATATTATTATGATATTATAATAATAGTGATGATAATAATATTATAATGATGACAAGGATTATTCCAATCTTTATTTATTATTCATTATTATTTTTATAATTTATTTTCTATATTTAAACAAAATAAAAAATTAAAAACTTCTTGAATCTACATAATTTTAGAATTAATAACTTACAAAAGTTTTTTATGTTAGAAAAGTTTTAAAATTAAAATTTAAATTTTAAACATATTTAAAAATAAAAATTGGCTTAATCTACAACATTTTATGAATATAGTTTATAAAAAAATTACTATTTGAAATTAAAATTTAATGTAAACAACATTTGGATTTTTTTATTATCTTCCACTTTCTATTATTAATAAGATAATAAATTCTTTTGTTTAAGGTTTTTTAAGAAATTGTTCATCATGTTTTATTTAAAAAAAATTAACTTATAAGATTAAGATTAATAATTTCTTTCAAATATTTTTGTTATTTCTTTTTTTTTTCAATTTCTTTATTACATTATAATCTATTTTTAAACTTAGATGATAATATTTGTAATGACATTAATATTTTGTAAAATTAAGTTCCTATATACCCAAATGATTGAGTTAAAATTTTGCATTTTTATATCAAAACTCTAATACATTTAAATAAGTATATTTCATTTGTTGACTTTGAAGACCCAGGTACCTTGTACTCTAAGTACATTAAATGAGTTTGGATTTTGTTTGTTGACTTTGAGGCCCAACTATATGTACTTATCATTATCCCATTTTCCCACTCATTTTTATTGATCTAGAATTAAAAGCTATTTTTAAAATTCAAATTGTTAAGAAATATAACATAAGCAAAATATCACAAGAACTAGTAAAAAGGACTCATCAACACATATATAGTTTCAAATTTTATGATTGTTTAAATATTCATAGTCTAACACAAATATCTATGTTGATCTAATGCTATGTTATTGTCAGAGTATCCATGTTGAAGTCTTAACATTTTTAAGGATCTTAATGCTATGTTATTGTCAGAGTATCCATGTTGAAGTCTTAACATTTTTAAGGATCTAAATATCCATGTTGATACCATGACCAAGCATATGTAACACAAGCACAATATTACAAGAATTAGTAAAAAAGACTCATCAGTACATATAGTTTCGAATTTTATGATTGTCTAAAGATTTCATAGTATAACGCAAATATCTATATTGATTTAATGTTATGCTATTGTTGATGTCATTGCATTTTTAAGGATCTAAATATTCATGTTGATACCATGACCAAATATCTATGTTGACATTATAGCATTTGGAAGGAACATATATTCATGTTGACGTCATGTAGCATTTTAAAGAATCTAAATATCCATGTTGATACCATGACTAAGTATATATGGCAATGTTAGAACATTTGGAAGGGACCTATATTCTAACTCTTTAAATGAGATGTTTAGGAAATATGACCAATAAAATGTTAAAAATTACCTAGTTTTGTAGCAAACTTCCTTTAGATGGCCAAAATTTGGTGATAAAAGAAGTCAAAGTTCCCATGGATGTAGAACTTTGATTTACTTTTTTACAATTTGGATCAATTTAAAATTTTGCAAAACCACTACAATGATCATCCCATCATCCTCAAACACTTTGATAATGGTGGAAATATAATCATGCCTAAAAATTGTATAGATTTTATGGTTGGAAGAGGGTTATTATACCAATAAGCACTTTACAACCTAGTATAATGAATATAAGAGAAATATTAAAATGAAGTCTTTGATCAAAAATAATATTAGTAAAATATAATGCCATTTCAATAAAAATATAATAATAATATACTTAAAAAATTGAATAATAATAATTATAAAATAATGTTGAAAATGAACAATAGATTCAATTCCCAAGGGACGTATAACATTTATATATTACACACAAAGAAAAATTAAATATTATTTTAATGAGATTTAGCATGAACATGTTTATGCATAATGTTTCTCATATAAATTTAATTTAATAATAGGTAAATACAAAATATTAATTATGAATGTTGTTGGTTATTTAGTTGTATGTAATACATGTTGGGCTAATTAAGGTTGTTAGTTTATATATTATGGTTTTTTCCCTGAAAGTTGTGGACATTCCAGTCATATTTTGAAAAAATCTGGCAAAGATTTTTGTAAATCCAAGTAAAAGGTGTCAAAATTCATAATTTTAGGTGCCTTGGAAGTTTTTGATGGTGCTGAATCCATTTCCACTATCAAAAACATGATTCAAACACTGCATCTACAAGATTTTTTGAATTTCTTTTGCCCAGATTCCAACCACTTTTGGTCGTCTGGGCAATTCCTCCGACTTCGTAGATGATTCCCTAATTAAGCAATGTATTATATTGTGTCATAAAATTAATATGGATGCAATCTCTACAACTTAATATAGATAGGTTTCTCAAGTGTGTGTTGTGTTGTATATATATATTTATATATATAATATATATTTATATATTATATATTATATTTATAATTTTAGTTTTGAGATTAAAATTTAAAATTAAAAATAATTGTTGATTTTACCAAGTTAATAATAAAATTTATTTAATTATAAGTTGGTATTGGAAATATGGAAAAAATTATTTTTAATTAGCTTATAATAAGAAAAAATAATAAATACCTATTTATATTTATAAGTTATTAATGAAATTAGAAAAATAGTTTTACATATCTACGTGATAAAAAAATCTTATGTATGTATATATGAGTATGAAAACATTTAAGAAAACAAACCAAAGTAAATCCACTTTAGAATTGTCAATTATTTAGATGAATTCAATTTCTTGAAGTTTAGTTTTTTATTATTATTTAATACTTAGGAATTATAATAAGTGGATCAAAGCCCCGCCCATATCCTCTTTAATTCTGCTAACTCCACCAAGAACTCATTTGGAAAACCCATGAAAATATAATATAAATATGAGTACTAAGTCCATATTCAAATCCCTAATTATTAATACATAATCCATTCTATTCAAATCTGGGGTAACCAGATACCAAATTCATTTAGTAACCCTATTATTAGCTTGTAATTTTTATTTATAATATTTTAACTAATTGAAATATTAATTTAATAATAAAAAACATCTTTTAAATTAAACATGATAAAAAAAATCTTATTTATGTATATATGAGTATGAAAACATTTAAGAAAACAAACTAAAGTAAATCTACGCTAGAATTGTCATATATTTAGATAAATTCAATTTCTTAAAGTTTAATTTTATTATTATTTAATATGTAGGAATTGATATAAGTGGATCAAAGCCCCGCCCATATCCTCTTTAATTTTGCTAACTCCACCAAGAACTCATTTGGAAAACCCATGAAAATATAATATAAATATGAGTACTAGGTCCATATTCAAATCCCCAATTATTAACACATAATTCAATCTATTCAAATCCGTGGTAAGGAGATACCAAATTCATTTAGTAACCATATTATTAGCTTCTAATTTTTATTTTATAATATTTTTAAATAATACAAATATATTAATTTAATAATAAAAAATATTTTTTAAATTAAGCAAAGCCTTTCGGTAGAAATCACATAACAGGAATTTTTGACCAACGCGTTTCAAATCAACAAGTGTAGTTCATCATCAAGATCAAATGAAGAAATGGAGCATAGCAAAAACTTAAAAAACTTAAATTTATTAAATCCAAGAAGGACACTTATGCTAATTTTATGTATGACAATAATAACTTGGACAAAGCGTATTCTTACAAGTACACTTATGCTAATTTTATGTATGACAATAATAACTTGGAGGAAGTGTATTCTTACAAGTACCTAGGAATTGATATTCATTACAAGCTCAACTGGAACTATAGCATTGAGAAAAGGATTAATGAGGGGTGGAAAGTTTATTTTGGTCTTGAAAATAATTGTAAAACAACAAACCTCGTAATGTGGGATAAGAAGAAGTTCCTCTTTGAAACTTTAGTCACTCCTGTTATCTTATATGGATGTGAGATCTGGGGTTGCAGCATCTCTAGAGAATCCTGGAGAAAGATTGAGCAAATCCAGAAGCGTTTTATAACGTATAACCTGAAAATTAAAAGCAATACATCCTATCCTATTCTCCTTATAGAAGTAGGTCTTTCCCCTATTGAGAGCCTAGCTATGACTAGGCTTATGTTGTACAAGCACAAACATGTCAATTGATGATGATGATGATGATGATGATGATGATGATGATGATGATGATGATGATGATGATGATGATGATGATGATGATGATGATGATCAACGAGAATGATGCATTACAAAACATTAATAACATTAAAAATATTTTTACTTCTAAGTTCAAAGAAAAAATGTGGTGTGATAAAGATTTAACAGCGAAAAGAAAATTAAGCTATTATAAGAAGGTCATCAACCCCACCCTAGAAGATCAAACGTATCTCTCTGTTTTAACTAGCTCAAAGAAGAAAATTAATATAGCGATGATTAGAACGAACTCTCATGAGCTCCATAGTGAAACAGGTCATTGGGTAGTTCCTAAAACACCATGGATGGAAAGGATCTGCCATCTCTATGAGAATAGGAACATCGAGGATGAAAACCACTTCCTCTTAGAGTGCCCCAGGTACAACCACATTAGATCTCGGTTTGATAATCTTGTCGCAATATTGACCTTCCTAGCCTTTTACAATGTAAAAATTATAGTGAGCCCGGAAAGCTTCTCTCCAAGATTTTTGAGAGGAATAAAATCTTAAATCAAACCAAATAATTTGTTTCTTTAGGTCCAATAGACCAAAGTTCATCATCATCATCATCATCACCATCACCATCACCATCACCATCACCACCACCAAAAAAACAAAGAGAAAACCCAAAAATAAGATAATACCTTCTTAATGATTTATAAGCATTCATAAAGTTCAACAAGTTGTGTGTTCTCATTTTAGTATATAAATAAGATCAATTAAAATATTTGAACAATAAGAATTAAGGATTCAATTCGTAAGCATTCAAGTTTGACTTTGGAGAAGATAAATTCTATGCCCAATTTTTTTGAAGGCTCCTTCCTTGCACGTTATATTTTAAATTGATGTTTTTAGAAATTTCTGGATTTTGAAAAGTATGATGGTTGGTTAGTGTTAAGTCTTTATTGTACTATAATATATAATATTTCGTTTTCTTTTATCATAAATTTGCTTAAATGTATTGGTTTTGTCTTTTTTTGAAAAGTCGAAGATTGATTTTCACCCTATGTAAAAATCATGGTTCTGTAATATTTTTTTACAGAAACATTCTTTAGATTCAAAGTGAAAAAGTAAAAGTTAATAAATATATTTCATACATTAAGGAACAATTAGCAACTTGCACCAGTCAATATGGATACCTAATAAAGTTTAAGAGTGAATTTTTGTTAAACCACTTTAAATTGGTGTCATTTTATGGATCCATTGTGTGTATTTGAAGGAAGAATTTGGAAAAGTCGGAAGAATTTGGAAAAGTTCGGGACATGAGTTTTATAAGAAATGTTTGTAATCAATATATTTAATGTTTGTAATTAATATATATTTAGACTCATGTATCAATTGACATGTCTATAGACTCATGTATTAATTGACATGTTTATAGGCTAGCTCAGGCTGATTTGCATTTTGCTTTTGATGCCTATAATTTAATTATTTGGCTAATGAGTATTTTATAATTATTTTGAGTCAAATACTAATGTGTAATGTAAATAAAGATTTTATTTCATATTTACATTTAGTATTTATTAGAAGATAAAATAAAAATATGAATCAAGAGAAAGGACTTTTGGTCTTCAATTGGAGAAGTGTATGAGATTTTGGCTATTGTTGAAGATAACAACTCAAAGTTGTTAGGTTAAATTTGACTCAATGAAAAATTCAAAGTTATTGAGTCTACAATGGTGGTTTTAGGCACATGATTTTGGTTTCCCATGGTTTTGTAATATGGAATGCATGTAATAAAGCCTTTAAAAGGCTTGAATACTTCTTCATTGTAACATGGCAAGGAAGGTGAGCGATGAAGGCTTGCTTGGTTGGCTTCGACGAGTTTTGGCCAAGGATACTAATAGATTTATGATAGCTAGGTTTTTCCCAGATTGAGGTTGTCTAAGATAAAACATTGTGTCTATGTTTTGTGATTTGTTGCTATTTTTTCAATGTTTCTCTCAGTACATTTATTTCTCGCTAGTAATTTTAACATGGTAGCTTATAATAAGAAAAAATAATAAATACCTATTTATATTTATAAGTTATTAATGAAATTAGAAAAATAGTTTTACATATCTACGTGATAAAAAAATATTATGTATGTATATATGAGTATGAAAACATTTAAGAAAACAAACCAAAGTAAATCCACTTTAGAATTGTCAAATATTTAGATGAATTCAATTTCTTAAAGTTTAGTTTTTTATTATTATTTAATACTTAGGAATTATAATAAGTGGATCAAAGCCCCACCCATATCCTCTTTAATTCTGTTAACTCCACCAAGAACTCATTTGGAAAACCCATGAAAATATAATATAAATATGAGTACTAAGTCCATATTCAAATCCCTAATTATTAATACATAATCCATTCTATTCAAATCTGGGGTAACCAGATACCAAATTCATTTAGTAACCCTATTATTAGCTTGTAATTTTTATTTATAATATTTTAACTAATTGAAATATTAATTTAATAATAAAAAACATCTTTTAAATTAAACATGATAAAAAAAATCTTATTTATGTATATATGAGTATGAAAACATTTAAGAAAACAAACTAAAGTAAATCTACGCTAGAATTGTCATATATTTAGATAAATTCAATTTCTTAAAGTTTAATTTTATTATTATTTAATATGTAGGAATTGATATAAGTGGATCAAAGCCCCGCCCATATCCTCTTTAATTTTGCTAACTCCACCAAGAACTCATTTGGAAAACCCATGAAAATATAATATAAATATGAGTACTAGGTCCATATTCAAATCCCCAATTATTAACACATAATTCAATCTATTCAAATCCGTGGTAAGGAGATACCAAATTCATTTAGTAACCATATTATTAGCTTCTAATTTTTATTTTAATATTATAACTAATACAAATATATTAATTTAATAATAAAAAATATTTTTTAAATTAAGCAAAGTCTTTTGGTAGAAATCACATAACAGAAATTTTTGACCAACGCGTTTCAAATCAACAAGTGTAGTTCATCATCAAGATCAAATGAAGAAACGGAGCATAGCAAAAACTTAAAAAACTTAAATTTACTAAATCCAAGAAGGACACTTATGCTAATTTTATGTATGACAATAATAACTTGGACGAAGTGTATTCTTACAAGTACACTTATGCTAATTTTATGTATGACAATAATAACTTGGAGGAAGTGTATTCTTACAAGTACCTAGGAATTGATATTCATCACAAGCTCAACTGGAACTATAGCATTGAGAAAAGGATTAATGAGGGGTGGAAAGTTTATTTTGGTCTTTAAAATAATTGTAAAATGACAAACCTCGTAATGTGGGATAAGAAGAAGTTCCTCTTTGAAACTTTAGTCACTCCTGTTATCTTATATGGATGTGAGATCTGGGGTTGCAGCATCTCTAGAGAATCCTGGAGAAAGATTGAGCAAATCTAGAAGCGTTTTATAATGTATAACCTGAAAATTAAAAGCAATACATCCTATCCTATTCTCCTTATAGAAGTAGGTCTTTCCCCTATTGAGAGCTTAGCTATGACTAGGCTTATGTTGTACAAGCACAAACTCAATATCATAGGAGATCGTAGACTTCCTAAGCTAGCTTTAAATTCTAGGCAAAACCACCTAAGGCTCAACCGGGGGTGGTATAAAGACACGAGGGCCTGGTTAAACCTTTGGGAGATCAACAAAAATGATGCATTACAAAACATTAATAACATTAAAAATATTGTTACTTCTAAGTTCAAAGAAAAAATGTGGTGTGAGAAAGATTTAACAGCTAAAAGAAAATTAAGTTATTATAAGAAGGTCATCAACCCCACCCTAGAAGATCAAAAGTATCTCTCTGTTTTAACTAGCTCAAATAAGAAAATCAATATAGCGAAGATTAGAACGAACTCTCATGAGCTCCATAGTGAAACAGGTCGTTGGGCAGTTCCTAAAACATCATGGATGGAAAGGATCTGCCATCTCTGTGAGAATAGGAACATCGAGGATGAAAACCACTTCCTCTTAGAGTGCCCCACGTACAACCACATTAGATCTTGGTTTGATAATCTTGTCGCAATATTGACCTTCCTAGCCTTTTACATTGTCAAAATTATAGTGAGCTCGGGAAGCTTCTCTCCAAGATTTTTGAGCATAGGAATAAAATCTTAAATCAAACCAAATAATTTGTTTCTTTAGGTCCATCATCATCATCATCATCATCATCATCATCATCATCATCATCATCATCATCATCATCATCATCATCATCATCATCATCATCATCATCATCATCATCATCATCATCATCATCATCATCATCATCATCATCCAAAAGCCCAGAGAAAACCCAAAAATAGGATGATTTATAAGCATTCATAAAGGTCAACAGGTTGTGTGTTCTCATTTTAGTATAAAAATAAGATGAATTAAAATATTTGAACAATAAGAATTAAGGATTCAATTTGTAAGCATTCAAGTTTGACTTTGGAGAAGATAAATTCTATGCCCAATTTTTTTGAAGGCTCCTTCCTTGCACGTTATATTTTAAATTGATGTTTTTAGAAATTTCTGGATTTTGAAAAGTATGATGGTTGGTTAGTGTTAAGTCTTTATTGTACTATAATATATAATATTTCGTTTTCTTTTATCATAAATTTGCTTAAATGTATTGGTTTTGTCTGTTTTTTTGAAAAGTCGAAGATTGATTTTCAGGCTATATAAAAATCATGGTTCTGTAATATTTTTTTACAAAAACATTCTTTAGATTCAAAGTGAAAAAGTAAAAGTTAATAAATATATTTCATATATTAAGGAACAATTAGCAACTTGCATCAGTCAATATGGATACCTAATAAAGTTTAAGAGTGAATTTTTGTTAAACCAATTTAAATGGGTGTCATTTTATGGATTAAGGAAGAAATTGGAAAAGTTTAGGACATGAGTTTTTTAAGAAATGTTTGTAATCAATATATTTAATGTTTGTAATTAATATGTATTTAGACTTATGTATCAATTGACATGTTTATAGGCTAGCTTAGGTTGATTTGCATTTTGCTTTTGATGCCTATAATTTAATTATTTGGCTAATGAGTATTTTGTAATTATTTTGAGTCTACTAATGTGTAATGTAAATAAAGATTTTATTTCATATTTACATTTAGTATTTATTAGAAGATAAAATAAAAATATGAATCAAGAGAAAGGGCTTTTTGGTCTTCAATTGGAGAAGTGTATGAGATTTTGGCTATTGTTGAAGATAACAACTCAAAGTTGTTAGGTTAAACTTGACTCAATGAAAAATTCAAAGTTACTGAGTCTACAATGGTGGTTTTAGGCACATGATTTTGGTTTCCCATGGTTTTGTAATATGTAATGCATGTAATAAAGCCTTTAAAAGGCTTGAATACTTCTTCATTGTAACATGGCAAGGAAGGTGAGAGATGAAGGCTCGCTTGGTTGGCTTCAACGGGTTTTGGCCAAAGATACTAATAGATTTATGATAGCTAGGTTTTTCCCAGATTGAGGTTGTCTAAGATAAAACATTGTGTCTATGTTTTGTGATTTGTTGCTATTTTTTTCAATGTTTCTCTCAGTACATTTATTTCTCGCTAGTAATTTTAACATGGTATCGGAGTTGAAGGATTATTTATGGCTTGGGTACTTGAATTTGGTAGATATATTAGGGCCAAGTGTTGGCTTCAAAGAGATTCCTTTGTTGCCAATGGTTTATTTGGCATGGTGAGTGTGAGAGAAGCAAACAAGTATGGCAAGAAGAAGAAAGTGAATCCAATGGAAGAATTGAAGTAGGATGGATTCCTTAGTAATGGAAATGAAAAGCATGTGGACTGTAGATCAAGTTCATGGTGTGGTTCATGTTGGTGTGTGTTGTGTTGAAGGGCATATTGTCCAGGTTGCATAAGGAGGAGGCCTAAGTAATAAGCATGAATCAAAGGAATATGGAATAAGGAGAAGAAGAATGAAAAATGGATTTGGAGAGCGTCAGGCAAGAAGATGGTTATAATAGTAATGAAAATAAAATATCATTTTATAATGGAGTTAAAAATTTATTACATGTAAATGGGCATACTCTTGTAAGACTTGGTAAGGCACGAGTACCTTAGGAAATTACCAATAAAGTTTAGAGTTAGACCTAGATGATAGGGGACATGCCAAATTATACCTGTTGGGAGCTAAAATTGCATGTTTTTACTTACTTTTTAATCCTATTTTCCTTCACATTTGCACTCCTAACTAAGTCATTTCATATCCTAAATCGTTCAGGTACACCTCTAATCATGTCTTTATGAATTATTTAATCATTGAAGCATAGTCTAGGGGATTATGACCAAAGTGCTTGCTAAACGATGTTTAACGTGAAGATTTCCAAGTCAAATGGTTAAGTTTATACATCGAGCTGGCAGAGCTATTATCAAACTATAACTGTAACGACAGAACCAATTCAAACTTCCTCTTTCTATCTTTTGTATTCAGTTTTAGGCTTATTACATCATTCATTTAAATTTCAGGTAACAATTACCTTGATCTCAGGAACTGCTTTTGTATAAGAAAGGATAGAGAGATTGAAACAAGGGTTTGGAAAGAAGAGAATTGGGCTTTGTAATAGAGACTTGTTTACATTAATGAAATTTCTAGTTTTTTGATCTTTCATTGAGTTCGTGAGTTCATCACAACCCTGATTAGGTGTTGCTGAATTAGTGTGTGCTAGTTTCTTTTTCATGTATGTATTTCCTTTCCTTGCTATGATGGTTTGATGCAAATGTTGTGAATCATATTTCTGTTATAGTTAGCTATTTCCATTACATGCATTGTTGTTACAAATTGTTTATTTTTGTCATTTCAATTTGTTGTTATAGACATTTATTGTTTTCTAAGGAAGTCTCGATCAATTCTAAGTTGTGCAATTGTTACTTGCATATAATTTGCGTGTTAGCCTTGAAATAACCAGTAGATCCTGGATTGATGATTAATGTGGGAAAGGGTTGAATAGTTTTATTCACGCTTGGAAACCAACATTTTGGCGTCATTGCTAGGGAGGATATCAAGGTGCAGGAACACAGTCGATGTTGGTTGTTGGATCAATCTCGTGCCCCAAGGAGAGAAGTTTTCTTACTCTGCTCTAGGTTTCGAGCTTTATTATTTTTTGGGCATTTATGTTTTTATTTCGATTGAATACGTAGGGGCCACTCTCTCGCCTTAGAGAAGGAAGTTTTCTTACCTTACTCTAGTCCCTGAGCTTAAGATTTCCTTTTCTTATTCTGTTTTTCTTTTTGATTCTTAAAATCACTCTCTTGCCTTGGGGAAGGAAGTTTTCTTACCTTACTCCAAGCCCTGAGCTAAGGTCTCTTACCCTACTCCAGGCCCTGAGCTGTGAGAATTTTTAATGCTCCAGTTGCATGAATAAAGGTCAGAATAAAAGGGGCAGAGGAGGACCCCCAAAGAAATGAAGGAAGGATTTAGGTAGGAACACCTACATCCAGGAAATAATTGAAAAAGTTGAAGCTGAAGCATCTTCACAATCTGTTGTTAGGGTAAGGACTCACATGCAGTCTGAGGAGCCGTCTGCTGAACAACTAATATTACCCTTAGGAGTAAGGATACCCCTTCCAATGGTAGAAGGAGAAGAGGTCGAGAGCGAAGCATTACAAAAAATAGAAGTACCCCTTTCAATAGCAGAAGAAGAGGAAGTAGCAAGCAAAGGGTCAGAAAAAGAAAGCAACCCAAATATACATGTAGAAGGAAATTTGGGGGAATTCGCTTCACCATGTGATTAGGGAAGTGATGTTAAGCGACCTCAATCATTAATTGTTATACAACATGAACTTGTTGAAATTCCAAGTGATTATTGGAGGGTATTCATGGCACGTCCAACCTCTTCGATTGAATTTCCAATTGAAGACATTAGAGGTGATATGCCGATGAAGCCCATTCCACTGACTGCTTTGCCTAACTTCCATGGGCTCTCGTCAGAAGATCCAGATACAGTTATGCTCGAATTTGATGTTTTCTGTAGGGGATATGGCTATGTGGATGATGCTCAGAAATGGAAAATATTCCATGCTACTCTGAAAGGTACAACTCTACAATGGTTAATGGGTCTGGATGGAAAATCTATCTCCTCTTGGGAGGAAATGAAGAAAGATTTTCTGGAGAAGTACCAGGATTATTGTAAACATCGGGACATAAAGGAAGAAATTTTTAAATTTATGCAGAAGGAGGATGAGAATATGGAGGATTGTGTGAAATGTTTTAAATATACTCTACAGAGATCCGACCATAGTGACTTGGACATAGTGACCTGGACAAGGATATCCTGAAAATTATCTTTCTCCGGGCCCTATGGGAGGACTCTTTGGACCTATTGAACATAGTAGGAAAATGTTATGAAACTAGCTCACAAAAAGATAGAAAAGATAGATCAACGCCTTAGAATTCAGCCTCTTCGAGAGGGAAACCTCCTTTACATTACATAAATGAACAATTCTTGGATGATTCAAAT